>JAQQSZ010017598.1:0-10764 GCA_028646595.1 Phalanger gymnotis | reverse complement strand
TTCCAATGAGATATTTCACATTGTCTTCCATTTTTTCATTCCTTTGGTTCTGCTTTATAATATCTTGATTTTTCACAGTCACTAGCTTCCACTTGCTCCAGTCTAATTTTTAAGGTAGTATTTTCTTCAGTGGTGTTTTAGACCTCCTTTTCCATTTGGCTAATTCTGCCTTTCAAGGCATTCTTCTCCTCATTGGCTTTTTGGAGCTCTTTTGTCATTTGAGTTAGTCTATTTTTTAAGATGTCATTTTCTTCAGTATTTTTTTGGTTCTTCTTTAGCAAGTCATTGACTGGTTTTTCATGGTTTTCTCACATCACTCTCATTTCTCTTCTCAATTTTTCCTCTACTTCTCTAACTTTCTTTTCCAAATCCTTTTTGAGCTCTTCCATGGACTGAGACCAATTCATATTTTTTCTTGGAGGCTTTGGATGCAGGCTCTTTGACTTTGTTGACTTCTTCTGGCTGTATGTTTTGGTCTTCTTTGTCACCAAAAAAAGATTCCAAAGTCTGAGTCTGAATCTGAGTCCATTTTTGCTGCCTGTTCATGTTCCCAGACAACTACTTGACCCTTGAGCTTTTTATCGGGGTACAACTGCTTGTAGAGTAGAGAGTACTTTTTTCCCAACCTTGAGGGGCTGTGCTGCTCTTTTTAGAGCTACTTCTACACAGCAAGCTCTGCCACACCAGAGCTCCTTCTCCCCCAAGAACTGCCAACCAGGATTGTGGCCCAGATCCAGGCCTGCTCTAATCCTCTGTTTAATTCCTCCCACCAGGTGTGCCTGGGGCCAGAGGCACCTGCAGCTGTAGCTCTGGAAGCAGCCTCAGAGCTGCACCACCTCTGCCGCCCCCCGGGGTGGTGGCTGACCACGAACTCCTTTCACTCTGTCACAGCATCTTTTCCCACTAACTTTCTCTGTTGTCTTTGGAGTTTGTGGGTTGAGAAATCTGGTAACTGCCACAGCTCACTGCTTCAGGGTGCTATGCCTGTTCTGCCTGGCTCCCAGTCTGGTTGCTCCAGCCCACACTGGGTTGTGTTCTGCTCCACTCCCAGATCTGTGCGATAGACCCTTCCCAGTGGCCATCCAGGCTGTCCTGGGCTGGAGCCTTGCTTCCCTTTGCTATTTCGTGGGTTCTGCAGCTCTAGAATTTGTTCAGAGTCATTTTCTGTAGGTGTTTGGAGGGACCTGGGGGCGGGGGGTGAGCTTAAGCAAGTCCCTGCTTTCCAGCCGCCATCTTGGCTCCACCCCTAGTATTTCTTTAACTATCTTATAGAATTGCATATCAACTTCTTCAATTCAGGAAAATCATCAAGTCATTTAGAATCTTTTCTAAATCTGTATCCACATACAGATACAGAAGTCATCTTATCTGTGTTTGAAATGTGACCACACGGTAAGGCTGACATATTAGGAATCCTTAACTCATGAGTAGGGTTGGACTGTTTTAGAAGACAACCAGGTATCACAAGTCTCACCTGGGTGGACTGGATAGAAATTTCATTCTTTTATAGTGAAGACCAGGATGCATATGAAACCTGAAGCAGCTAGGGTGGCACAGTGGATGGAGTGCCAGGCCTGGAGCCAAGAAAATTCATCTTCCTGAGTTCAAATCTGGCCTCAGACACTTACTTGCTATGTGACCCTGGGCAAGTCACTTAACCCTGTTTGCCTCAGTTTCTCATCTGTAAAATGAGCTGGAGAAGAAAATGGCAAATCACTCTGGTATCTTTGCCAAGAAAACCCCAAATGGGACCACAAGAGTTGGACATGACTGAAAAGATCGAACGACAAGGTAAGATGAATGGGCCGCTTATTAAACAGAGGCTTTGAGTACAACAAACATTAAAGGGGTAATAGCACAAAAATATAGCAGTTGTTACTAAAAGGAAAATCATTTTCTGTTTACGGTGTAGAAAAGACTACTGAATTTTCCAGACTAATGTCTGATCCCTAGGCACGTGTCTTACTGTAGAAGAGAAGACAGCTACATGACTGTTTTATTTTAATAATAGTTGACATTCATATTGTACCTTTCAGATTACAAAGTACTCTATAAGCATTACATCAATTCATTTTCACAATAATACCGTTTTATGTATTATTTTCCTCATTTGGCTGATAAGGATATCAAGGCAGAGAGAGTCAAAGACCACAAATAGCAGACCAATCATGTGGGGAAAGACAAGAGACATCAGAGAATTACGGGTTATAGGGGCCAGTCAGTGCCATAGGGACAAGGTCATCTTGGGCAAAGCAACTGAACTCAAGCCTCAATTTCCTCATCTATAAATGGGGTTAACAGTTTTCAATGCTACCTACCTCAGTAGGTTGTCTCGAGGCTAAATCTCATTTATATATTAATGTATTAAAGGACATTGTTTGGTGCAATATTATACCACACAAGTCTGCATCTGGATATACCATGTTGATGTGAAGACAAAAGCAAAGCAAATATGGAATTTTTGTCAAACAAAGGACACCATCTAATGAATTTCATGAGGTGGGGCAAAAAATCTAGAAGAATAAAGAGATAAAAGAAAAATGATTTGTATGTTATTTCAAGAAGTGACCAAAAAAGCCACATACTTCTAACAAAAATTAGGGCCTGTCACAACAGAGAACTTTCTGATTTGTACATTTAAAATCAGAGTTACTTAATGAACTACAGTTTGTATTGCCTGGAAAAAGAAAATTTATCAGATAATGACTGACAATGTATTCATGATTTTTAAAAGATTTAGCCTAAAAATCAATTACCATTTTTGGCTACAATGCAGGTACAGGGCTTCAGAACAGGTCAGACCTGTGTTTCAATGCATTATGCATGTACTTAGAGATGAACATTGGGAAGATAGGATAAAGCTGTAGCTTAGAAAGACTTTGATTCTGAAGACATTTTAATTAGATGAACACCTTTTTGGTGGCACTTGGGGGACTGCATCTGTCATCATCTGATTAATTCTTCAGAGCCTTAACCGTTTCAGTCAATTCACAGTCCCTGAAGAGAGAGTTTCATATAATGTGTGTCTATTAGACAGATATGTGGAGAGTTAAACACAAAGGAATAAATTTCTTGGTATTGATAATTAGGAAGGATTCTTTTTTAAGCTTTCTTGTAACAAGCAAGAAGACAGGGTACTTGAGTTTTTGTTTACATTTATGAGAATACTCATTCTCCCTTCTTCCCTCTCTCCTGGAAAAGGCCCTGTGATTATATGATGTTTTTTCACTTCCTTTAAAGACTCTATCCATAGCCCGGCACACTGTTCAACATTTTTATCGATGGCTTGGACAAAGAGATAGTATGCTTGTAATATATTCAAATGACATCAAATGGGGAAGGACAGGTAACGCACTGGATGTCTAGGTCAGAAGCCAAAAAGATCTCAACAGGAAGGATGATGGGGTGAATTGAATAAAATGAAATTTAAAAGGGAAAAATATAAAGTTATACATGGGTTCAAAAAATCTGCTTTCACAAGTACAAAATGAGGGACGGCAATTCTTTGGGAAAATGTAATGGGAGGTTTTAGCGCCTGGCCCAGAAAAGGTGCTTAACAAATATTGATCTGCTTGATTTTAGGGGATTGCAAAGCTTAATATGAATCAAAGTAGCAGTATGAAAGTTCAAAAAAGAATGCTGTCCTAGGCAAAATAAAAAGAGGAACAATGGGCCTCTGTTCTTGTCAGACTGAATCTGAAATCCAGTGTGTGTTTCTGGCCACCATGTTTAAGACAGAGACAGACCAGCTGATGCATGGTCAGAAGAGGGCAATACTGATAGGACAATGAGAGGGCTGGAGATCATGCAAGGAATGGTTTTTGAAGGAACTGGGGATGGTTAACTTGGATTACAGAAGAGTTAGGGTAGATAGGAGAGCCATTTTTAAGTGAGTGAAGAGTTGTCATATTGAAGTGGGATTAGCCTTAATCTGTCCCTATTTTGCAGATCCAGGAGCAATGGGTGCAAATCATAAAGAAGCTTAGTGATGGGTTCTCTCTCAATGGAGGTTTTTGAGAGACTGAATCATCACTTGGTTGGTATGTTGTAGACAGGATTCTTGTTCAGGTTCATCTTTCTTTTGAGATCCTTTCAAACTCTTTAAGATTCTGTGTATCATGAGAAAAGTTTTTTTTTTTTTAAGGGGGGAGGGCAGGGCAATTGGGATTAAGTGACTTGACCAAGGTCACACAGTTAGTAAATGTGTCAAGTGTTTGAGGCTGGATTTGAACTCAGGTCCTCCTGACTCCAGGGCCGGTGCTCTACTCACTGCGCCACCTAGCTGCCCCTATAAGTTCTTTTTTAAAAATAATATTTTATTGTTTTCCTAATTACATGTAAAAACAATTTTTTAACAATTATTAAAAAAAATTTAAGTTCCAAATTCTCTCCCTCTCTCTCCCCTCCCTGAAATGGTAAATAATCTGATATAGGTTATATATGTGTAATCATGCAAAACACATTTCCACATTGGTCATGCTATGAAAAGAAAACACAGACCCCACCAAAAAAAAATGAAAAAAAAAAGAGAAAATATTATGCTTCAATCTGCATTTGGTCGCCATCAGTTTTTTCTCTGGAAGTGGCTAGCATTTTTCATCATGAGTCCTTTGGAATTGTCTTGTATCATTGTATTGCTGAGAATAGCTAAGTCATTCACAGTTGATCATCGTATAATACCGCTGTGTACTGTGTACACTGTTCCCCTGATTCTGCTTACTTCACTCTACATAAGTTTAAGTAAGCCTTTCCAGGTTTTCATGAAAAAAGCTCTTAATCCACATTTTGGGAAAATGTCTAAGGCCCCAAAATTTATGTAAGTAAATAAATAAATATGAATATTAAAATTTAAAATCCTAGTACTACTTTGTTGCCTCATCTTGGCTTGGACGTCAACCTAGGTTCTCAACGATCATGCCCTCTGACTGTAGGTGTCCCTTAGGGTTCTTTCCTGGGCCTTCTTTTCTTATCCCTCCATATTACTTCACTTGGTGATCTCATCAGCTCCTATGGATTGATTGATCATCTATCTCCACGCTGATGATTCTCAGAGCTACCCTTCTTGCTCCAATCTCTTTGACGACCTCCAATCTCACATCTCCAACTGCCTTTAAGACATCTTGAACTGGATGTCTGGTAGGCATGTTAAATATATCCAAAACAGAGGTTGTTATCTTTTCCCCAAAACCCTCCTCCCTCTTCCTGCCTCCCCATCCTGCCACCACCTTCCTTATTACTGTAGAGGGTAACACCCTGTTCCCAGGTTCTCAGGCTCACAATCTAGGAGTCATCATGGACTCCTCACCATCTCTCAAACTCCCTACCCTCATCCCCCATATCCAATATGTTGCCAAGACCTGTCAATTTCACCTTTGCAACATCTGTCCAATATACCCAGTTTCTCCTGATACTGCCACGACTCTAGGGCAGGCCCTCATCACCTCATACCTGGACTACTGCAATAGCCTGCTGGTGAATCCACCTGCCTTGTATTTCCCCACTCCAGTCTGTTCTCCATTTAATCACCCATCCCCAACTTAATAAACTCCAGCTGCTTCCTATAGCCTCCAGAAGCAAATACAAATTGTTCTGTCTGGCATTCAAAGACCTTCATAATCTTGACCCCTCCTTTGATTCTTACTCCCTAACTGGTATTCTCCAATCCAATGACAGTGGACTCCTAGCTGTTCTATGAATAAGACACTCCATCTCTTGGCTCTGGGCATTTTCTCTGGCTGTCTCCTGTGACTGGAATGTTCATCTGCTCTGACTACTGACCTTCCTGGCTTCCTTTACATCCCAACTAAAATCCTATCTTTTACAGGAAGCTTTCCCTAACACCTATTCTAGTGCTTTCCTTCTTTTCTATTTATTCTATATAACAGCTTGCTTTGTATGTTCTCTTCCTCACTAGAGTATAAGCTTCTTGAGGGCAGGGATGGTCTTTTGCATCTATCTTTTTGTATCCCCAGTGTTTAGCACAGTAACCGCCATATAGCAGGCACTTAATAAATGTGTTTTGATTATTGATTAAGTCAGTGAAGCATAAGCCTTGTCAAGTTCTATTATGTTAGAAAGGCTTTGAGGAAGACTTTAGTAACAGACCAAGTCTTTTTTTCTGAGACCAGCCTCACTAAGTAGGGAGAGGAATACCAATAATAGGCAGGCTGCTCGATAATGATTTTTTTGGCCATGGCAACCCCTGAAACAAAGAAAAAGAATGGCCCAGTCCTATGTGTTCTGTTACTACTTTTGCAGCAACACAGGCAAAGTTAAAGGAAAGAGTGTAGCAGGTGCTAAGAATCACACATTGATAGAATTTAATTTGACGGTTGGTACTCTAAATGTGAGATCCTTGTCCAATGACCAAGAAGTGGGCATATTGCTAAAGCAGCTGTCATATCAATCTTGACATTCTTGCCGTAAACAAAGCCAGAAGAAAGGATGAAGTTGTAGGTAAATGGAAGTCTGGCTCACAGGTACTCCTTGGAGAAGCGAAGAAATGAATTGGCTAAATGGAATTTATTGTATGCCAACAGGCAACAAGAAACATTATTTCATGGGATATTTAGCCATCAGGCATTGCCAGAGTGGAAAAATTCCGCTGCGCCTCCTCCTCCTACCCCCTCCTCCAAAAGGCAACTGAGTAAACATGAATAATTACTCAGCTATCTGCCTACTCTCTAATAAACACCAAATCTTTCTGATATAATAGATACGCAAATCAAGAGCATCCTTGAAAAAGTATTACTAAGGAACAAGGAGTCTTTGGCAGGTGATATTCAATAATGGACCACATTGTTACCATTTCAAAATTAAGCAGAAAATGTAGAGGATTTAAGGGTGCTTAAATCCTAAGTATCCTAGAATCCTAGGGTTCTAACTGCTTTGAAAGAAGTATTTGACTGGGTAGACCAAAACAATGTCTTACAGTCAGTTTTACAACAAAATGTCTCCCACCCATACATCAAAATTATACAAGTCTCTGGAAATTAGAATAACAAAAATAACCCTGTTCAATGGTACTCTTATAATAAACATCAGGCAAGGGATGGAACATGTAGATGCTTGCCAAAGGTATTCATCACCATGATGGAGGAGATCCAGCACAGAGTTCAGGTTGAGGAAGTATTTCCAGTGCATAGTGGGGTCCATCAAACAACTAATAACTAAAGTAAAGTGTCATATATACTGTGTATCTTCTGGTACAATATAATCTGTGGGGGTAGGAGGGCTGGTCCCTACTCTCATGGTCCACGTCCACCCCCTTTCCAGTAAGCCATAAACTTCTAGACCCGAATGAATCTGGGAGCAGGCACCCTGAGGACACTTACCACTATTTACTGTAGTATTTATATATTTCTTATCCATTTAACATGTATAAAATTGAGCTGCCATTCTTATTAGATTCCTATCTTTTTTAAAAAAATATGTCACTAGTGAAGTTTTTGAGTGTTGTACTCCTAACCCCATTTTTTTCCATATGCCCTGTGGTTTTTGAGTGATTTTGCATAGCCCAATGATTTTTAGGAATGCATATCAAGTCATAGCAGTACCACCAGGAGGAGGAAAGCATATGTATGTGTGTGTATATATACGCATACATTTATGTGTATATATATATACATATATATATAAATGTATGTATATTGCCAGAAGATATATAGAGTTTAATTCTTTATATTGGATTTTTAAAATGCTGGGAATTATTTAAAGTATGAATTGTTACAATGTGGAGATATCACACCTAGTTGCCTATACATATTATATATTTCTACATAAAACTAACTTGGATTACAAGGTTTATTATTTCAATTTACATATAGGAAGTGAAGTCTAGGCTACCATTTAACAGCAATTAGCCCATTAACCTTTTTATCTGCTAGATACTATCCGTAAAAAGCTTTAGCTGTTTCAGGCAGGATTGTGGGGTTTTAGTTTTGTTTTTACTTTTTAATTTTTACTTTTACTTTCAATTTTTACTTTTTAATTTGGGGTGATATGAAGGCGTGGAAAACCAAACTCCATTATTTTTATATGGCAATATAAATTGTTCTTCATAACATGATTTTTTCAAACAAATAAACAAAGCAGTTTTCCAGAGGGCCAAGCAAAGTGAAAGATAAAGAGCTCTGCTGGAATCTCATGTTTTCCTTTGGATGCAGCCTGACTTTATCTCCCACCAATTCCTACCGAGTTAACTTCTGATGATCGTGCCTTATATTAAAATAGGAGAGAAGGCGATGCCTTCGTGTTTCCACCCTATTTTCTGCCTAAATGCAAAGAACTATACTTGGTTTAAAAAAATCAGAGAAGTAAAAGATGAGGATAAAGGTGTAAAAAGCAATTGATATGGAAAAGACCTGGAATAGGAGCTCATCCATGCTTTCTGACTGAGTAGTGAACCGCAAGCTCCATACGGGTAAGACTCCAGGGAAGACATTTAGCTATTTAGCTTGGAGAAGCTGTAAATCAGTCAATCGACTAGCATTTATTAAGTGCCTTCTGGTGCTAAGTGGGCTGCTAGGGGCTCATCTTTCGAGTTCAAATCTAGCCTCAGAAACTCACTAGCTGTAACCCTGGCCAAGTCACTTAACCCTGTTTGCCTTAGTTTCCTCATCTATAAAATGAACCGGAGAAGGAAATAGCAAATCACTCCAGTATCTTTGCCAAGAAAACCCCAAATAGGATCATGAAGAGTTGGACATGACTGAAAAAAAAAGCGAAATGCACTAGATAATGTCCTAAGTTCTTGGGATACAAAGAAATAAAAAAAAGTAAAGGTAAGAAAGGTAAAAAAAACAATCCCTGCTGTCAAGGATCTCCTAGTCCAATGGAGGAGACAACATACAGACAACTATGTACAAACTACAGACAGACAGATAGATAGATCTGTATCTATATATACACTCACCCATTTATACATATATGTATACATATACACACACAATGAATTGGGGTTAGTCTAGGAGGGAAGGCACTAAGATTAAGGAAGACTGTGGAAATCTTGCAGAAGGTGAGACTTTAGCTGAGATGTGAAGGAAGCCAGGAATGCTGGGAGGTGGTAACAAAGAGAGAGAGACAACAGGGGGACAACCAGTGAAAATGCTCTGAATTGGAAGATGGGAGTATCATGTACAAGGAACAGCAAGGAGGTCAGAGTATGTGGAGGCGGAATAAGGAGTTACATGGCAGAAGGGACAGAATTGGTCTACTTGGCCTCATGGGGCAGAATGTAGAATAAAGGATGGAAGCTGCAGAGGCAAATTTTGACTTAATATAAGGAAAAGCTCCCTCACCATCAGAGTTGTATAAAAGTAGAGTGGGTGGCAGTGAGTGCCCCATTACTGGAGATCTTCAAGAGAAGGCTGAATGTTTCTTACAGATAGCAAGGTTATCAGTGATCACAAATGCTACATCTGGTGGCTTTTTCTCAATGCCCATTATCACTGACTCCTCCAAGCTTCTGATACTATTTGCCACTCCCCCTTCTCCCTGGACACTCTGTCCTTCCTTGGCTTCTGTGACACGGTTCTCTTTTGGTTTTGTTCCTCACTGTCTGACCTCTTTTCCTTATTCTCCCATGATGGAATACTGTCCATCTCCTGCCACTGAGGGTGTTCCTAGGGCATTGTCCTTTGTTCCCCAACCCCAACCTCTCTCAACACTTATTCTCTTGGACATCTCATCGACACCCAGATCAGGTCACTTCTTTACGATGACATCAAGACCTACACTTTGTTACTGTTCAGTTGTGTCTGACTCTTCACGACCCGACTTGGGGTTTTCTTGGCAAAGACACTGGAGAGGTTTGCCATTTCCTTCCCCAGCTCATTTTATACGAGGAAACTGAGGCAGAGAGGGTTAAGTGACTTGCCCAGGGTCACACAGTAGTAAGTGTCTGAGGTCACACGAACTCAGGAAGAGTCTTCTTGACTTGAGGTTTGGCACTCTATGCACTATGGTGCCACCTAGCTGCCTCCTGCCCACTAAGGGTGTTCCCAGGGCTTTATCCTTGGAGTTCCTTTTTTTCCATCTCTCTCAGCAGTCAATCTCTTGAACATCTCAGTAGCTCCTGGATCAGGTTACCTCTTTACAGACGACACCCAGATCTCCATATCTAACCCTAATATATCTTCCAAACTTGAGTCATACATCGTCAATTATCCTCCTAGATAAACCACATTTATGAGGCATTTTTTTCCATTTTATTTTTATTTTATTTTATTATTTAATATATTTAGTTTTCAGCGTTGATTTTCACAGGAGTTTGAATTACAAATTTTCTCCCCATTTCTACTCCGCCCCCCCCACTCCAAGATGGCATATATTCTGGTTGCCCTGTTCCCCTGTCAGCCCTCCCTTCTGTCACCCCACTCTCCTCCCATCTCCTTTTCCCTTTCTTTCTTGTAGGGCAAGTTAAATCTCTTTGCCCCATTGCCTGTGTATCTTGTTTTCTAGTTGCATGCAAAAACTTTTTTGTTTTTGTTTTTGAACATCTATTTTTTAAAACTTTGAGTTCCAAATTCTCTCCCCTCTTCCCTTCCCACCCACCCTCCCTAAGCAGTCAAGCAATTCAACATGGGCCATATGCGTATCATTATGTATAACCCTTCCACAACACTCATGTTGTGAAAGACTAACTATATTTTGCTTCTTCCTAACCTATCCCCCTTTATTGAATTTTTTCCCTTGACCCTGTCCCTTTTTGAAAGTGTTTGTTTTTGATTACCTTCACCCCCATCTGCCCTCCCTTCTATCATC
>JAQQSZ010017597.1:0-10764 GCA_028646595.1 Phalanger gymnotis | reverse complement strand
ACATCCCATTTCTTTCATGCAGTGTTCTTTTGGGTTTGTTCCGTGGTCCCTGACAGTCCTCATTACCCTATTGATATTTTCTAGCTTGCTAATGTCTTTCCAAAAATTTAAAGCACCAAGCTGTACACAATACTTCATAAGTAGTAAGAACAGGCTACTACAGGTAAATAATGATAACATCCTTCATTAATGAAGCTTAAGATTGAAATATTTATTGTTTTGGGGGAGGGATAAGGGTTGAGGTGGTTTCCAGGCCATTCTGCTGAGTCTCATTGAGAACTTTCAGTCCAATAAATTCCCTCATCTTATATACCTTCTCGTTTAGTTATTCTCATCCTGCATTTACCCAGTTGATTTTTTTTTTCAACCCAAAGATAGGACATTTTATTGTAGCTTACATTTCAATTTAATAGAGGCAGTGTGATACAATGAAAAGGGCACTGATTTCTTTGACTTAAGATACCTTAGGTCTGAGTGTAGTATGTGATACTTAATAGTAGCATGAGAGTTTGTAAGTCATTTTATTTCCCTGTGCATTTTAGGGACATAGAAAAAAATCTAAAATCAAAATAGTAATACTTGTATAATGTACCTCATAAGGTTTTGGCGAAGAACAGAGTTAATAAATTTTGAAGTTCTATTTAAGCGTGAGTTATTATTGTTGTTATTGCTATTGTTCTATAAGATGGCTATTTTTATGGAGTTTAGATAAAAATCATTGATATAATCAGTGATATAATTATCACTATCTTGATATCCATTTAAATGTAATGACCTGTAGAATACTACACTTGTGGATAATGTGACTTCTGTAAGTAAGTAAAAGTATTGTTATTGACTTGCAAAAAAAAAAAACTCACTGAAAGTATCTTTGAGAAGCTCTATTCACAAACTAGATGACACTAATGACCTGTCCATGGTTTTTATATTGTCAAAATCTAAGTGTTGTGAAAAATGTTAATGCCATGTACTTTTAAAGATTATGAGTATTTGGGATGACACCATCTATTAATTTATCATTCTTAAAAATTTAAGGACAATGAGCATGCCAAATAGTTTGTCCTGATTCCATGTTTATTATTATTGTTGTTAATCTAATTTTTCCCCCAGGAGAGGTCATATAGAAATAATCCTGTGACAAATTACTATCTTGATATTGTTCTTTTATGTGTATTATCCTGTGGACAACCACGTAGGCAGATAAAATGGGTGTTTTTTTTGGAATTTAAAGAAAATATTGAGAAGTAAGCTTTTATTATGTCTGCTCACTTAAAGCATTGTTAAGGCTTCTGTAGCAGATAGAGTGACAGCAATAATGATGATTAGGTCCCATATCTTCCTTGATGGATAATTAGTAATCAAACAACCCTACAGTTAGACTCAAGAAATAAAGGACACAGAAGAAAGAAAAACTACCACATTCTTCATTTTTTAATGTTACCACATTATTGCTTTATAGTTTAGTAGAAACAGTCAGAGGAGCTGGGTTCGAATCTCTGGATAAGATTAGACAAGTCACTTATCCTCTCTAGTTTTTCCTCATCTATCAAATGAAGAATTTTTACAAGTTGGGCTTTGAGTTCCTTTTTCAGTTCCAAATCTGTGATGTACTAGGGATGCCTAGTGAATGTAGAAGTTAGTGGCTAAAAGAGCACTGGGCATTATTGCTAGCATGTATGCATAATCAAAATATTTGAGAATACATTTTTTCCAGACAAATGTTATACGATTTTACCATCTGCATGCCAGGTATTCAGACTCTTTCAAATGATCACATGGTTAGTAATCTTTTTTTAAAAATAATAAAGCCATGGCATATATATATATATATATATAACTTCTCTTGGATAGTACACTTTATTGAGTTAGGTTCATAATAGATTTAAGTATTTATTTCAATTCCACCAAATTTTTCACTATTCAATTTTTTTCCTATCTTATCTTATGACATTCTTCTGGTAGCTACTCTAGTTTTACTATAATTATAGGTTCATTTTTTTCTTCACTTCACTTTTAGGTCTTTTTTTGTTAATCTGCCTCAAGAGAGCAGAAATGTCCATGAAATTAAGTAATTTTTAAAAAATGCAAAAAGGACCACCTTACAGAAATCCTTAAGCAGAATTTTGCCTCCATAATAGTTTTTCCTCTTGACTGTTCATACCAATTAATCATTAGGAATTATTATAAAGGGTCTTATTTTTATGTCTCCTAATCTTTTGTGGTCATTCTGATACCTTGCTTATTTCAGTACAGGGGAACCTTAAAATATCTCTCTAAAAATGCCCACATAATAATATTGAATTCCCACCATCCAGTCATCTATAACCAAATGTAACTTACATTAACCAAATTATAACTTTGTAAAGAGCTGCTCTTTTTCTCTTATGTGTTTAATTCTCCATATTATTCTTAAATTTAATTTTACAAAATTCATGAAGTGGTGAACTTTGTATTGAAAAGATGCCATCGCAACTGTTGAATCCTTATTTTTACCATCTAAACATTTTCTAAGTACTCTGACTTAGTTCCATGAATCAATCTTTATCAAGGTGAAGCAGCTAGGTTTATATCACCTTTTGTTCTCCATAGGGTCTAACACAATGCTTAACATGTAGTAGGTTGTTAATACCAATTGTGGGTAGATAAAAGGGAATTTTTTAATGGGCTGGATATTTTTTGTATGTTTATTAATATGTAATGAGATTGGAGAGTAGAAATATTTCTAGCTCAGTGTTCTTATATCAAGTGCCAGGAAAAATAGTTCTGCTGAGAATTATTGGCTCAGTTACCAATTCCTAGGGAAGCTAGATCAGTATACAAGTACTTACTTTGATTTTTTTTTCAGCAAATTAAGCACTGGTACCATACTGTTATGTGTTAACATTTTCTCTAGTTTTTTGTTTGTTTTCTGTATGAATATCTTTTGACTAAATTGTAAGCTTCTTGAAGACAAAAACTGGCATTTTATGCTTCCTTTGTTTTCTTCATAATGCCATGTGTATTTGAATGGCTGATTCCTCTCTATCAGATTGTCCAGGGACCATTGCGACATTAGAGATGGCATAAGGAACACTTGCTAAAATCATATCTTTTTTCTTCTTTGCCCTTTAGCTCTCGTTGCCTCAACTCTTTGAAACCTATAGCTGGACCCTCGTAGTCATACTTATATGTAATTTAATATAAGTAAATAAAAATATTTTTCTTTGAATTTCAGAAAACAACAAAAGCAATTTAATAGTGAATCTTTTTTTGATTTTCTGTTTGTAATTTGTTTCTTCTAGCTTCATTCAGATCAAGATAAGGGAGATGGATCACTCAAATATATTTTATCTGGAGATGGAGCAGGCACTCTTTTTATTATTGATGAGAAAACAGGTGACATTCATGCCACTAGGAGAATTGATAGAGAAGAAAAGGCCTTCTATACTCTCCGTGCCCAGGCTATTAACAGAAGAACTTTGAGGCCAGTGGAACCTGAGTCTGAGTTTGTCATCAAAATACATGACATCAATGACAATGAACCAACATTTCCAGAGGAAATCTATACTGCCAGTGTTCCTGAAATGTCTGTTGTAGGTGAGTATTTATTTTATGGTTTTTTTTTAAAAGCATGTTATGTAAAACAGTATTATCAAGAAAGAACTATCAAATAAAATAGAATGAAAAAATTATTTATCAACATTGTAAGATAAATGTCTTATTCTTAGAGTATACTGAAGAATGAGAAAAATGATCGAAACTTTATTACTTGAAAATTAGATATTATTTTGAAGAGGAGAATTTGTTTTTCTTTGCCTGCTTTTAAGTCAAGCAAATGTAGCTGCCATCACCATAGAATTTTGTTATAGAATATAGATGATAAAATAATTATTTCCCAGTTAACTCTTTTGTCAAATCATAGCCCCAATATATTGTTACTATATATGGAAACAAGCCTGTTATAGCATAACAAAGAAATAATGCAGGATGTTTCCTGAAAATTTACTTGAGTTAATTAGATATTTGATAGCACAAGTCTTGCTATAGTAGGTAGTTTAGAACAGGGTTTTACAACCCATTTTATAATGGAGGTAAGTAAAACATATAAAATCTATTTCTTAGACTAATCTTTAAGTATTTTGTCCCTTGAAGATAGACAGACATTAAGAGCTATGGATGAGGTAGATGAGTTTTAGAGATGCAGGACAAAAAAAAAAGGATTTGTTGGAGATTTTTAAGTTTGCAAATTTTAAAAAGTTAGGAACTTCCTTACTAACAACTTTGTAGACCTCCAAAGCTAAGGACCCCTTAGGTATATGAGTAGAGGGGAAAAAACTCATCTTGATCATATAAATTCAATGCTTATCATCATTTCTCAGTGTAGAAGTGAGTGTTACATAGTTAGTCTGAGATAGATGAGAGCATCCCCCCCTGCCAAGAAATACACTAAAGCTTATGAAGCAAATACTATAATTTTAGAATTTGCATTCCTGTAAGTTAACTTATGAACTGTATAGAAACTTCAAAGGATCCCCAAAATCTCAGAGTTGGAAGGTATTTAAGGGGCTGTCTGGTGCTTCTCATGGTTGTTCTGAACAAGAATCCATTGTATAACAGACCCAATAATTTCCTTAAAGACTTTATCTTAAAATGAAACTACTTCCTGTTTCATGAGTATATTTTCCTTACATCAAGCTTAAATTTGCCTCTGCATATAGGAAAAGTAATACAGCTAGAAGTGAGAGAGAAAAACTGGATTTGAATACATTCCTTACTTCTTGTTGGTCCAGTGCTCTTCTTAGTACACCATGTTGTCATTAACATTTGAAATGAAGCACAAAACTGGTTTAAAAGAAATAGGTACAACTGAATTTGACTTGATATAATCTTGAAAGCATTTCCTTTAGAAGAGATGAATTGCTAATTTTTCTTGTGAGATGATGTCATTGGCCAGCTAAATAAATAAGATGATATTTTTACCAAATTGCCAAGTAGAGATTTATTTAAAAGGTCATTATAAAGGCCCAGACACTTCAAATGTTGAATAAAAACTAGAGCTTTTGCTCCTCCTTGTGGTACTATGCAGAAATAAGCTGAATTTAGATATTTCAGGTACTTCTGTGGTGCAAGTCACAGCTACAGATGCCGATGACCCTTCGTATGGGAACAGTGCCAGAGTCATTTACAGTATACTCCAAGGACAACCGTATTTCTCTGTGGAACCTGAAACAGGTCAGCAGCAAAAATATACTTTTCTTATTTATTATATCATGATCTTTATGGGGAGAAAAAAAAAATGAGAGAATGAGAACCAAAAACTAGTTTGAACAGTTTTGGAGGGAAAATACTATAGTGAATTAATGTCCTCAGAGTTAAATGACTGTCAGAGCTGGATAGATAGATAGATAGATACATAGATAGATAGATAGATAGATAGATAGATAGATAGATAGATAGACAGAAAGGTAGATGCATATGTATTTTGCTTTGATATATTTAAAACTGAATTATGAAAATAGCCTATGATATTTGTAAAGACCTTTGTAAACCTTAGAGTTACATAATTGCTAGTTATTATTATCCTGATCAGTGTTATTTTTAATTACAAAATGGAAATCGCTAGATATAAATGATTTGTACTGAATTGGATTAGTTTTTAATTTAAACACTATATAAAGTGGTCTTTTATGTCATCCTTTCAAATTAATGCTGTAGGAATACAAATGCTAGCAGTAAATAAAATGAAGGCCTTGCTTTAGAATTATACATATATTGGGAGTGCAAATAATACAATAGCATTATTTTGTTGTTTTTGTTGTTAAAGGCATCATCAGGACTGCTCTGCCAAACATGAACAGAGAAAACAGGGAGCAATATCAAGTTGTTATCCAGGCAAAAGACATGGGCGGCCAGATGGGTGGATTATCAGGGACTACTACAGTGAACATCACGCTGACTGATGTCAATGACAATCCACCTCGATTCTCCCAGAGTAAGCTGCCTTTAATAGTCCTGCACTATAAATGCTTTAGAATAAAAGAATTAAGAAATCTCCATCTGGTTCAATTTAAGGAAAATCTAGATTATGGGGTACTTGTGAACGAAAAGCTTATGTACTGATTTATTCACTGTTATTAAACAAGAAAATTAAATGTTGGAGCCATGTTTCATTCAGAAAATTGTTTTGTGCTGGTGACACAGCCTCACAAATATATTGTGCTTTTTAGAATTGTTTGTGAGAATAAGATTGCACTCTAATACCCAATTCTTTCTTTTAGTGAAAGATAATTTATTTTTCATTGGGAAATAAATCAGGTCATAATTTTCCAGGAAAGGGAAAGGGACATTTTACTCTCTACTTAAAAGTTTAATCAAGAAAACCCTAACTAGGGGGAGAGATAGCTCAAGGAAAATCTATTTTGACATTGTAAAAGGGGTGTGCTTGAAATAGGTGATTAAAAACCTCCCAGTATAATCCGAATGTATTTTACATCCCTGTTTTTGACAATATAGGTATGTCAAAACAGTATGTATTATATTTTAACTTTTAGTATGTGTTTGGAGGGAGGTAGGGCCATTAAAATGACTTCCTTTTCAGTAGCATCGATAAATTCTGTTCTATTGTAAGCAATTTGTGTTAGAAGTTAGGACAGCAAAGACAGTACTATTCAATTTGGTACAATTTTTCTAACATTATAACTTACTAGGTTAGTGTGTATGATTCAGTGGTCTTCCATACCATGTAAAGAGGTCTAGAGGAAGGCCCCTAGCATACAGGATTGAATAACTGAAAATTTATAGGAGAAAATGCAAAAGAGTCATGTAGGATGAGAACACCTGGAGAAATTTCAATCTGGATTTATGGAAATACCCATATAGATAGATCTGAATAGACAGAATCATGGATTTATTTGTTTAATTTCATCACATAAAAACTAGATCCTAATAACTAGTGATTTTACCTTCAGTTGTGTTTCTCAACAGTCAAATTTTGGAACTGCTCACCAAAGATTCCATTTAATTGTTATAGACTACCAATTTAAGAATATTTCTAATATAATTATTAATTATAATGTTCTTTTAGATGACCACTTACACAGAGGTCTTGGTATTAAATTTCAGGACTATGGAAATTTATACCTTCTTAATTGGCAACCATAAAATTAAAATTAAGTGCATTTACTAAAAAAATAGCATACATATGTTACTATGTTTATCATTGACCTACTCCTCTTTTTAACTCTATTACAATTATTTTAATCTTTTCCTCTCTTTGGATATGTTACTCTCATTTACATTTATATATTTGTAATTATATATGTGGATAGAAATGCAGTTAAAGATGTAAAGCTTATTTCATTTGCAATGCCAACTACTGTTCAGATTTATTCTTGACATCCCTCTTGCCAAGAGGTTATGGTATAGCTATAGTTCCCATAAAATGCATGCATCTGGATTATCTGTTTATCTTTGCAAGTAATCAGGATTTGCTGTGTCATAACAAAGAAGAAAAGAGGTATGGATATTACCACTGAAGAACAACCCTTTGTTATCTTGCAATGGCATTAGACACATAAACTAAATCAAAGACCTCCAAATAATCTTGCACACACATTTTCCTAGTCCTGACTTCTCAGTTTGACCCAATTGTCAGTAATCTGTGAACAGAGTGGGTGATGGAAGGAAGGTACTGGATAGGAGTAGCTAATTTATTCATAAACATTCAAATACAAACTATTACTTTAATTTTAAAAGGTATGATCTTGCTAATGAAATGTGTTTTGTCTAGCAACATTCTCATACTTGTAGATTTAGATTTCATCCAGCATTTACATACATGTAGAGTAAAGCCAGTTCATGTACAAGTAAACCAGATAATCAGAAAATGATCAGATAAGACCAGCCAAAATGCACAGAAAAGCATGATTTAATAAGGGAAGTATGGAGTTCAAAACAGAGGGTTTTTTTCAATAACTGTTTTATTTATTATTGCAATATTTATTTTTTTCATTTTGGAAATGCAGCAAATTTGTGTTTTCACTTCAGTGGCCATAGAAACTTTGCACTAACTCCAGATTTAAGATTTTCTGTCCATTCTAATTTTTCATATATGCCAGCGTATAAGCTGGCATAGGTCATAATTGAGTAATAAATTTGAACTTGTCAATGATAGTAGTAATAGCGACAATATTTATGCTACTAGCAGTAATGACAATTTGCATATTATTTCCACAACTTTCAAGATAATTTCATATAGATTGATTATTTGATGTTCACAATTCCTGTGTGAAGAAAGCAAGCATAAATTTATTAGGTAAAGAGACCAATGCTGAAAAACATTAAATAGCTTTCCAAATATCACATGAGTAAAAGATAGTATAATTCAAACTAAAGCCAAAATCTTTATATTTCTTATTCTCTGCACTATTAGGAGGTGCTTCCATATCTTGCATTACCAAATGAAATAACATATTTGAAAATGTTTTTTTTTTAAATAAAGAATTCTACAGATAATTAAGGTGTTATTATTATATGCATTTATGTCACATTAATATATGGTTGTTAGAATTATTTTCTGTCATACATAACTTTGCAATTTCTTATTTTTTTTATTTTTTCACAAATATTATTTTATTTAATTCTCATTTTGAAAATCTTTACAAGAAACCAGTTATCACTATTTTTTCAATGACAAGCTCTGGTCCCAAAAGGTTAAGTCACTTTTGCAAGTTCAAAGAGGCAAAATTCCAAACTAGATATTTGGAGTTCAAATTAATTGGCCTTTTCATTATAATTTACTGAGTTTCTATGTAATATCTAACTTAACCTCGCTATGGAATTTAGTACAGGGTTTCATTTCTATAAATATGTACATGTGTATTTATATGTATATGAGTAAAAGTGTAAAGAGGAGAGAGAAGGAAGATAGAAAGGCAATCCATCCAGATCACTGAATTTGGATCCTGAATACCTGAGTTCAAAATTCACCTTTGGTACTAATTACTTGTATAATCTTTGGCAAGACAGTCTTTCCTGACCTTGATTTCTTCATCTGCAAAATGAGGGGCTTGGGCTGATGATCTCTAAGGTTCTTTCTATTGTTAAACATTATGATTCTTGAATTGGCAGGTGAAGGGCTTTTGCAGACTTTTAGCTTTGTTTTTCCTCCTCATCCTTCTAAGAGGGCACAATGAAAATAAAATTTAATATAATATTTTTTTCAGAGTGCATAATGATAGCTCAATTAAAATGCAATTAGAAATATTTTTAAAACAGAGTTGTCCTGGATATGAGGTGATGGAAGAATTTCCTTATTCAACAGAGGTGAGTTAATGAGAATAGAATTTGAGGAAGAGGAGGAGACAATTCTGCATCAGGTCATATATCTCTCAGAGGTAGATCACAACATGCACTCCAGCTGAGAAAGTGAGTGCACCCTTGGAGATCACTAGAGAGTGAAATGTTAACTTCATTGCTCAGTTTTTGACTGTATGAAGCATCCACATCTTGTGGTGAGATTGTTCCTTGCCCATGATCCAAAATACATTAGATGCTGAAGTCTAGCAAGAAGGGAAAGAATATTCTGATGAGATGAAATTAATATTTTGGAATATATTTTTATTTATCCTAAATTATACCTAGAAGTTCCTGGCAAAAAAAAATATGCCATTTGTGTCAAACATCTGTGTTAATTAAGGCAATATTGTATATCAGTTTTATGTTTTTTGAGAATAAATGAACAAAATATTCCCCAATACTATCAAAAGCCCATGAATTAATCAACAAGCATTTAGTAAGTATCTACTATGTATTAGGTGCTAAGCTAGACACTGACCTTACAAAGACAAAAACTAAACTGCTTTTGATCTCAAGGAGTTTACATTCAAATTGAGAAAACATGCAGATAAATAAACATGTATACCATATGAGGCATTTAGGTGGCACAATGGATAGTGTTACACTTGGAGTCAAGAAGACCTGAGTTCAAACTCTGCCTTAGAACCTTGCTAAGTGTATGACCTTGGGCAAGTTGTTTAACCACTTGGAGCTATAGATTTCCTTTTATAAAATGTATATAAAAGCAGAACTGCAGTAGCACAGAGGAAACACGAGCTGGGCAAATCCAGCAATGTCTCCATCCCGAATGTTCTAAAAGACTGCCTGTTTTCAACCTGTGGGACTGATCTCACTCACATTGGACTGATCAGCCAAAGCAGAATACACCATACCTTGAAACCAGCATCGTGATGTCATTGGTCCTCTTTGAAAAGGAAGGATGAATAACAACAACAACATAACAACAACAATAATAACATCGACCTCACAGGATTGTTGTGAAGATCAAATGAGAAGAAAACAACAACAAAAACACTTTGCAAACCTCAAAGTGCTATATACAGCCTAGCTATGGGATATAGCTATAGCTATAGCTATTATCACTATCATTATTATAATTAGCAGCTAATTAACTTAGTGGATAGAGTATTGGACTTAAAGTCAAGAAAACCTGAGTTCAGATACTACCTCAGGGATTTAATAGCTGTGTGACCCTGAGCAAATTATTTAAATACTACTTGCCTCAGTTTCCTCATCTGTAATATGAGGATAATAATAGCATTTACCTCCCAATATTCCTGTGAGGATATAATATCATTTTATAAGGCACTTTGCACACCTTAAAATGATATATAAATGCTAGCTTAATGTTATTATTCTTACTAAAAATTTAGTGAAAAAGAGCACTTAATTGAACTAGGCAGTCTGCAAATAATTTTCTGATGATAA
>JAQQSZ010017596.1:0-10764 GCA_028646595.1 Phalanger gymnotis | reverse complement strand
CCCCTCCCAAGTCACCAATCCACACCCACACAGGTTTCACACCTGACAGGGCCCTGGGCCTGGGGCTCAGCACTTAACAGCTGAAAGTACTTCCACTCAAAAGAAACAAAAGCCATGCTAATGAGACAATTTTGCTTAACAACACAACCCATCTCTGAGGATTTGCCACATTTTCTTGTGACCCACACAGTAAAAGACTTTAGTGTAGTCAATGAAGCAGTAGTATGTATTTTTGTTTTCTGGAGCTCTCTTGCTTTCTACATAATTCACTGAATGTCAGCAATTTGGTCTCTCATTCCTCTGCCTCTACAAAAGCCAGCCTGACTTGATAATTCTTCATTCACATATGTCTGAAGTATAACTTGTAGAATCTTAATTATAACCCTGCTGGTGTGTGAAGAGAACAATTTTTTTTTTGTAATTTGAACATTCTATGGCATTGCCCTTCTTTAAAATTAGGATGTAAATTGATCTTTTCCAATCCAGTGACCACTGTTTAGTTTTCCAAATTTGCTGGCATATTGAGTGTAGCACATTAACAGCATCATCTTTTAGCATTTTAAATAGTTCAGCTGGAATTCTATCACCTCCATCAACCTTATTGTTAGTGATGCTTCCTAAGGTCCACTTGACTTCATTGTCCAGGATGCCTGGCTCTACATCAATAACCACACAATGGTTATCAGTGATGTTAGGATCTTTTTGAAGAGTTCTTAATGTGTACTCTTGTTAATTCTTTTTAATCTCTTCTGCTTCTGTTAAATCTCTACCACTTTTGTCTTTTATCGTGACCATTTTTGCATGAACTGTTCCCTTGATATATAAATTTCTTGAAGAGATCTCTTGTATTTCCCATTCTATCATTTTCTTTTATTTCTGTTCATTGCTCATTTAAGAAAATCTTCTCATCTCTCCTTTCTATTTTCTGGAATTCTACATTCATTTAGTTATATCTTTCCATTTCTCCTTTCCCTTTTGCTTTTCTTCTTTCCTCGGGTATTTGTAAAGCCTCATGAGATAGCTATTTTTGCTTTTTTGCTCTTCTTTTCCTTTGGAAGTTTTTTGTTATTGTTCCTGTACAGTATTTTGAGCCTCTGTCAATAGTTCTTCAGTCACTCCATCTACCAGATTTAATTCCTTAAATGTATTAATCACATAGACATCATATTCATAAGGGATGTTAATCAGCTTGTATAGCCTGATGGTTTTCCCTACTTTCTTCTATTTGAGCCAGAATTTTGCAGTATATTAAGCCTGAATTTTGCTCATTATCTGAGCCACAGTCAGCTGCAGATCTTGTTTTAACTGACTTATAGAGGATCTCCACTTTTGACTGCAAAGCTGTGTTGGTAAGCAAAATGGGCTCCTTAGCACTTAGTGCCCTTGAAGAGTTTGGCTTTTGTTTGCTTTGAGTAATGCTAATCCCCAGGCCCAAACCCCTGTTAGGTGTGGACCCTATGTGGGTGTGGATTGGTGACTGCGGTGGGGCCCAAGGTAGGGCTGGCTAAGGGGAGGTGCTAACTCCAGAGCCAGGCCCCATTAGGTGTTAACCTAACCTATGTGGATGTGAACCTCCCAGGGTCCTAAGGGGAGAGGCTAACTCAAGAACCTATCATAGCAGCCTAAATTCTGGTCATTCAGATGACATTTGATGACATCTGGAGCCATATAAGAAGGAAGGACAGAGCCATTTGTGCAGGGCTCTTGAGATGGTCTTGATGAGGAGACTGGGCAGCTGTAGCTAAGGAGCCCTCCAGCTTGTAAACCCAGATGCTGAGACTTTGTTGAACTCTGGTAACTATGTATTGGGATTTGAATCAGACAAGGTCTGTCTGTTGATGTTTGTAATTTGTTTGTATTTTGCTCTGAAATTCAGTGTGCTGATCTTTTTCCACTGAACTAAGTGAATTGTATTTGTGTGCTGAATTAAAGTAAGCATGTCAACCCCTTCCCCTTGCTTTCCTTAGTTAAGCAGATCAAAAGAACCTGTTTTTTTGTGGTGTGCTGGCAGCTTTCTGGGTGCTGGCTGTGGATGGATCTTACACCCCCATAGAAGCTGCTAGCCAGATTGTGGAAACAAAAGCATATAATCAATCCGAATTCAAAATTGACCATCTGGTGATGTCCATGGGTAGAGATACCTTTTAGGTTGTTGAAAAAGAGTGTTTGTTATGACCAGTGGGTTATCTTGATAAAACGATATTAGTCTCCTCTGTTCTACTTTATTTTATACTCCAAAGCCAACTTTTCTGCATTTCCAATAGTCTTTTTTTGCCCCTGTTTTAGAATTTCAGGCCCCTATGATGAATGTCACATTTTTGGTTTTCTATTTTGTTTTTTTCCTAGAAGATGTTGTCAGTCTTCGTAAAACTGATCAACTTTAGCCTTTTCAGCATCAGGGGTTTGAGTATAGACTTGTATTACTGTAATATTGAATTGTTTGCCTTGAATTCAAATAGATGTCATTCTGTTATTTTTTGAGAATGTACCACAATACTGCTTTTCTCACTATTTTATTGACTGTGAGAGCTATTCCATTTCTTCTAGCAGATTCTGGCCCACAGTAGTATATGTAATGATTACCTGAATTAAATTCACCCATTCCTTTCAATTTGAGTTCACTGACACCCAAGAGGTTGATGCTTAATCTTTCCACCTCCTGTTTGACCAAATCTGGCTTACCGTGGTTCATAGATCTTACATTACAGGTTCCTGTGCAATATGGATCTTTATAGCATCACACTTTCCTTTTGTCATCAAACATATCCGCAGCTGCACTTCCTTTTGGCTTTTGCCCAATCTCTTCATTACTACTGCTCTGCATTATTGCCTGTAATTGTCTTCCCCAGTAGCATGTGGGATACTTTCAAACCTGAGCAGCTCATTTTCTGGTGTCATATCTTTTTATCATTTTAATACTGTCCATGGGGCAATGATACTGGAGTGGTTTGTCATTTCCTTCTTCAATGTATCACCTTTTGTCAGAACTCTCCTCTATCACCTGCCTATTTTTTAACCTTACATGGCATAGTTCATAGTTTCATTGAGCTAAGCAAGCTGTTTGCCATGACAAGGCAGTGATCTAGAGGGAGTCTTTCATATTACACATCCATAAAATACACTTAGGTCTTGAGAACTAGCATAGCTCTGGCTATAAAGTATTTTGTTCTCAGATTTATATTGTTAAGTTGTACTCTTCATTCAAAAACTGATAAAATTATGCATTATGATACTCAATTGAAAACTGGGTTATAGTTCATTCTATTGCTAACCAAAATAGCTACGGAATAGAGATGAAATTAAAGCCTGGTTATTTAAGATGAAATGATGGACAATCTTTTTTTAAGAGAGTTTATTTTATATTTCTTTCCATTAAATTGAATTTGCTAAGATATTTTCAGTGCTTACTCTATAGACAGTATCCAATCTGCCATGTCTTTAATAGGTATGAGATATTACAATAGTCATATTTTAGATCTTGACAATAATTATTGTTTCTTCTACTTGAAAGCTTAAATTCTGAAAGTGCTATTGTAAATTTTCATGCTAAATTATGAAATATCCTCATCAGAAATGCTTTAGCCTGGAACACTGAATAAGGATTTATGATCTTCAAGTCAGCACCATATAACAGGATTTAAGTGTGGCACTTACAGTTTGTCTTCCATATACTTTATTAATTCAACTGCAGAAGAGATGAGTAGGTGCATTCAGAGAAAACACTTAAAATAACTAGTGGTTCTGCCTTTGGATGTTTTAAAAGATTTAATTTTCATGATTTTCAAATTGACTGTTCCACTTGAACACTCAGGGCAAAAGGACAGCAAACGTATCTTTCTTTGAAATTGCTGAGATCATTATCATGAGAATTAATAAGATAGAAATATTAATATAAAATTTCATTTGCTAATTGCTATTGTACATAAGTTGAAAGAAATAGGACTTGCACATCTAATCCATAGGTGCTTTGCCATTCCAGGGTTGGCTGGGATTTCCAAAGACAAAAAAATACAATTATATAATGCGTTAATGTTTCCAGAATGCTTTCTTCAAAATGAATCTGCAAGTTTGCTTAGTGCTTTCCTCAAAACTACCCTCTAAAGAACATATTGCAAATTTTATTATTCCTTAATGGATAGATGAAGAAGCAGACACAAATAGAGTGACTTGCTCAAGGTCACATATCTAGTGATTGATTTATTGGCAAGATTTCTATTCATATCTGTACTGATTAAAAATTGTGATGGTCTTTCCATTAGAGCATCCTCTCCTCTTCTCTCCTCTACTCTGCTCTCCTCTATTTTATCCTCTTTTCTTTTTTCTCTCATCTCTTCTTCTTCTTCTTCTTCTTCTTCTCCTCCTCTCTTTCTTCTATCTTTCTTTTCTCTCTCTCTGTCTCTCTGTCTCTCTCTGTCTCTCTGTCTCTCTCTCTCTCTGTCTGTCTCTGTCTCTCTCTGTCTCTCTGTCTCTGTCTCTGTCTCCGTATCTGTCTCTGTCTCTGTCTCTCTCTTTTTCTCTCTCTCTCTCCTTTTTCTCCATCTCTTATTCTTCCTCTTCTTCCTATTCCCTC
The DNA here is from genome assembly GCA_028646595.1 of Phalanger gymnotis. NCBI lineage: Eukaryota > Metazoa > Chordata > Mammalia > Diprotodontia > Phalangeridae > Phalanger > Phalanger gymnotis. The sequence continues at coordinate 6,194 of JAQQSZ010017596.1, read as the reverse complement.
ACAAAACCACAGGATCTTAGAGTTGGTAAGGACCTCAGGAGCGATCTAATCCAGCTTATAGCATGTTTGATAAGTGAGCCTATCTGAAAGAAATGGTTTTATATATTTATATATCTATTACTGAACAAGAAATTTCCCTGACAGTTCAGAAGATTTATTATTTATTATTTATCTATTCCTCTCTATTTCTCTAAAGCATAAATAAGGTTCAGTGTGCAAACATTATACTGTCCTTTCCTAATCTACACAGGCACAGGATTGACTTGGACTATGGGTGGAATGGGGATGAGGGGTCAATAAACCCCAGGCTGCCAAATAATCTTTGCACAATGATTTCCATGTATTATCTAGTCATATATATATATATCCTTTTTGCACAAGTAAAATAAATTCCCCATAAGTCAATTTTTAATGAACTAATCTGACCTCATTCATGGCTTTCTTCATGTCTCGAATAAAGTCTTAGTTGCCACAAGAAGCCATTCCTGATCCCCCCTTAGAATCAATGCTTTCCCTCTGTTGATTATCTCCAATTTATTCTGTAGGAATAAATCCTGTTTGTTCATAGGTGTTTGCATATTGTCTCCTCTTTTAGGCTATAAGCTCCTTAAGAGCACAGACTCTGTTTGGACTTTCTGTGCATTCCCGGTACTTAGGACAATGCCTGGCACATATTGGGTACTTAATAAAGGCTTACTGACTAAATAATCCTCTTTAAAAAAAGTAAAACTCATTGACTTCAGTCATCACCAGAGCATGGAAGACTTTGCTACATATAAAAATACAAAATAGGCTGTAGTCTTGTGTCAACTACTCTTCCTTCTTAAATAATTATGATAAACTTGGGAAAAAAAGTGAGTAAAAGGATACTAAGAATTACAAGGTTTTTTATCTTATCCACAAACATAAATTCAACTTATTTTGTCCTCTGTGTTACAGCTGTATCCAACAATCAATAAATTGACATGTTATTGACATTTCTGATCTATATCCACTCTGATATTCTAGCTAAACAATTTAAAAACATAAAGAAGCCATAGGTATATGGAAAGATAGTTCTCAGTTTCCTTTAAGAAAATAAAATAAAAACAATGATGGAGCTTACTCCATGAAATGACCAAAGGTAACAAGGAACATAATTTCATAGGTCATTTAGTTATCTTGCCTTTTACAGGAATTCATGAAAATGACCATCATGATGAAAAATTCAAATGATGCACTGAATGGCATTTGGTTTATACAAATATATAGATATACCTACAGAGTAATATGATATCCATATCTGTAAAATATACATCTAGCCATACACATTATAGCCATACCTATACACATATATCTGTATTATGTATGGATTCACACACACATATGAAGGTGAAGTGAAATAAGATAAATATAGAGATAGATTTACAAATACATTCATAAAAAGATCTTGATTAACTGGTACAAATTAATTTAATATCTGTCAGAATAGTCACAAAATTTAGTAGAAAGGTGTAGACTTGAGGTTGACAAGAGCTATATTGGAAAATATGGTACTAAACAAAGAAATGGAAAAGCTTGAAGTATTGTAGTTTATTCACCTAAAGTAATACTTTCTGTGAAAAGGAAGTTGAAATGCATTGCATACAACTAGTATGGAAGACGATAGAAATGGAAACAGATGATACCTTAATGGATAGAAAAATGTCAGGTTATTTACATAACAATTATGTAGAATTAGCTGTCCATGTACAATCACATCAATTACTAGAATATCATATATTAAACACGAATAGTCTAGTGATACTCTATGGATGGAAATTTTAGAATATTTAATCCCAGAAAATAAATAGAATAAAAATCATGGATATCTCAAAGAGCAAAATGATTCATAGTAAATATTCTACTACCAATCTATAAGCACACACCCACAAAATTATGGTTATGTATTAATCAATCAGTGATCATGTTAAGCATCTACAATGAGCCAGGCAGTGGCCTAAGTAAGCAGGGTACAACAGGAATAGGATTTTGGCCAGTCATATACTGAGAAGCAACTGGTGAATAGTCCACATGTCTAATTGGTATTTCTGACATATTTAAAGACCTACATTAAGACATTCCAATATACTACATTGATTGTATGTGATCAGATTTTTGAAAATAGTTTAGTAAGGGGATGAAGCAGTGACTCTGAAGTCATAGAATGAGAGTTCAGATCCTGGTTTGTCACTTGCTACCTCTGTGACCTTGGACAAATCACTTAACTTATATGGATCTCAGTTTCTACATCTGTAAAATGAGAGGGTTGGATTAGATGACCTCAAAATTGCCATCCAGTTTTAATCAAATCATCAAATCATGATCTTGAGAGCCATACTTTACAATACCACTCTTTAAATTTTCCTAAGCTCTGATGATGGGTTTGAATAATTTTTGTTCTTTCTGATCATTAGTTGATATTCAATGCAATGGAATTGAAATGAATGAAAATTCTTCAATACTGTAAATCATTGAAACAAAGTTTTATAAGAAAATAATATAGCATTTATAGCTAATCTTTTTGACAAACCAGAATAAGAAGAAAATGGAGGAAAATACATGTATAATTCAGTATATGTACCCTGTAGCACAGCATTCAATTAAAATTAAATTCCATCATTCTTTTTGCCAATACTCAACCAATTTTAATATTAGCCATTATCCAGTGACTTTGTAACAAGAATTATAAAAAATGATTCATTTAGGCCCCTACTCTATTCCAATCAGTATTAATCAGTCCGATACGGTTCCATGGGGTAGTGATTATATTTTTTTTTATTTTAAGCCTCAGAACTTTGAACTACAGGTTGTAAGTTCACTTGCTTAAGCATAGGAAGCTACCTAGAGGCCATCTACCCTTGTTTTTCCTTCTTATGGTGACCAAACTCAGCACGGCAGAGATGACTCAATTACACGGAATATCCCCCAACTTATTTATTAATTTCCAGACCATTCTCTCGTGTCCAACATATGCAGGTGACCATCTTATGATCACTTCATCAGTGGAGATGCCCCTTGCTTTGCCCAATTTGTGACCACCATCCCACCCCCACACCCCCTGCTGATACGCCATTTTGACCCTCAAGGGCAAGGTCTGTCAACCAACGAGATTCTATATTTTACCATGGCTCTTTTGCACATTTGGGTATAAACCCTATAAAAACAAGGTCCTAGAGACCCATGGCATCTCAGATCATGAGTAAGATCTGAGGGATGTCCCCTTCTTGAAGGTAAGGTAATTATAATCTCTACATAATGATGCTGTTCAGCTGTTTTTAGGTTGTGTCCAACTCTATGTGACCCCATTTGGGGTTTTCTTTGCGAAGATACTGGAGTGGTTTGGCATTTCCTTCTCCAGTTCATTTTATATGTAAGGAAACTGAGGTATAATGGGATAAATGACTTGCCAGGAACCACACCAGTAGTAAGTGTCTAAAGACAGATTTGAATTTAGGAAGATGAGTCTTCCTGACTCCACTGCACCACCTACTTGCCCCTAACAATAATGATACCTAACATTTACGTACCACTTATTATGTGCCAGACACTGCGCTAAGCATTTTACAATTTTTGTCTCATTTGATCCTCACAAAAGCCCTAGGTGGTTGGTTTTATTGTTTTAATAATTTTACATATGAGGAAACTGAAACAAACAAAAAAAAGGCTAAGTGACTTGCCTAGCAAACTTTTGGAGGGCTCTTTCCCCTCCTGCTCCGTGGCTCCACAGAATCATTTCTACCACAACTGGGAAACAAACAATTATCCCAGCCTTCATACATTCCTTTTATTTTGCAGATCCTGCTGACTAATGCCATTTTGTTACAGAAATGTTACTAGCAGCTGCTGTGGAGGTGTAAGACCAACAACAAGACCTATAGCACTAGCACACAGGATTGCCGCTAACAGAGGTTCTTTAATCTGCTTTTCTAATTAAAGCAACTTAAAGGGGTTTACAATCACACTTTAATTAAACGTACATATATCATTAACTAAGTTCAGGTGGAAAAGTCAGCACCCTGAACTTCAGAGAAAACACAAACAGAAATTAAAAGGAGAAGTTATATAAACAGAGCACATAACACAAATTGACAGATAGGGCTTCTATCTATCTGTCTATAGCAATACATGCATAGTTATCACAGAGAGAAGCACCAACATCTGGGTTTTCAAAGCTGAAGGCCTCCTTAATGGTTACTTAGAGGCTTGTGTGACCAAATCACATGAGCACTCTTCTAATGAGTGAGCCTCAAAGCAAAATACCACCCTCAGAGTATATATACTGTTTCCAATCAATGACTCTTGATTGAATCGAAGACTCATGATTCAATCAAAGACCCATTCAAAGGCACTTGACTGCCTTAGTGCTGAGAAGTACTCCAAAAGAAAAAAAAAAGCAGCCAAAAGTCACACTTTGCTTGCTATTATATTGGCATTTAGGAATCCAAGACTAAATTTACAATGAAGGATGCATGATTTCAGCCCAGGTGCTCCACCCACTAAGACACCTTGCTGCCTAGTATACCCAATACAATAAGTACTTCCTCAGTATTTTGTGCTTTTTGAGCTCTATCCCCTTCCTCCACCCCCAACATCAACAAAAACCAAACACAAAAAAGCCAGATGTTTGTCCATGTTCTCTTTCCTTTAAAGTGACACAATAGCATTTAAACAGACTCCATCTAGTAATTGTGTTTTAGCATTGTTTTTGGCTATATAAACTTCCTTAAAACTACAGGAGCATTTGTGAATGCCTGCGGAAAATCCTCATCCTTGTATGTAATATGAAGTCAAATTAAATAGACCAAAATCAAATATAGAGTGAGCATCCAGAGACAGAAACTTTCTGCAGGAAAATTAACTGTAAGCCCATAGTCTCTTAGCATCTCTAATTTTGTCATTTTTCAGTTGTGTCCAATTCTTTGTGATCTCCTCTGTGGTTTTGTTGGCAGGGATAATGGAATGCTTTGCCATATCCTTGTTCTGCTTATTTTACAGATAAGGAAACTGAGGCAAACTGAGTTAATTGACTTGTCCAGGGTCACATAGATTTTAAGTATCTTAGGCTGGATTTGAGCTCATGAGGAGGATTCCTCCTGATTCCCAAAGCAGTGCTTTATCCACTATACCACCTAGCTGCCCCTCACATGTATCTAGCCATATGATTTGAAGTTAGTAACTTTATCTGGTTCAATGTAAGGACAACTTAATTAAACTGATTATGCCTCAGATTTGAGTTGACCATTTTTATGAGTTTCTAATTGCTGTATCCTATTGCAATTAGAGTAGTATCAGGACTTCTCCTGTGACCTATTTGAATTTATGAAAAAGCGTGATTGGTTTTATGAGAGTATAGTAAACATATCAAATATATCAATATTGATAAAAAGAAAGTGGTGAAATATATTCCTACTATTCTGCTTGTTGTTGTCAGATATTTTATTTTTTCTGAGTTAGCTTATTCAATTATTTAATGTTATTTGATCACATCCATTATTTGTGCCTGAATTTTATATGTGTCGGTTTTAGATAAAATGCAATTGCTCTCTGTATATGTTTAAACTACAATTGTAACTTGTTTCCTATATGGTGGTGATTTTAATTTTGATATTGTGCAGACTACAGGTATAGAGAATCTTTCCATTTAACTTCACTGTGCTTCTATTTCCTTCCTCTTTCCTCAATTCATTTCCCTTAATGTCACTTTCTGCTTCTGTCCCTTTACTTCCTCACCTTTTTTTTAATCTGCCATTTATCTATTATTTTCTTCATTCTCTCTAGTCCACCTCTTCCTTTTATTCCTGCTCCTTTTCTTAACCATCTTCTTTATCCTTTTTCCTTTCCTTAATGTTTTCTCCATTTTGACAATAGGAGATTTCAGGGAGTTCAAAAGGCATTTAAAAACACAAAAGGTAATCAATAACATGTTTATCATAGGAAGCTTGATATTTCGAGGGGAAATATTGGATATTGTCTATTTAAAATTCATTTTAAGTATAGGATTTTATGAAAGTTTTAGACTTTAAATCTTTAAAATTACTGAAATGTTTGGATTCTTCTTTATATAAAAAGCAAGCCAACCTGGTTCGACGTATGTGAATTTTAGACTTGCTTGTATGTGATTAGTATACATTTAGTATTATGACATGGTTTTAGACTAAGAAAGAAAAAAAAAC
>JAQQSZ010017595.1:0-10765 GCA_028646595.1 Phalanger gymnotis | reverse complement strand
GGGGGGGGTGGAAATGGGGAGAAAAATCTGTAATTCAAACGCATGTGAAAATTAATGCTGAAAACTAAAGATGTTAAAAAAAAAGATCATTGGTTAAAAAAAAATAACAGAGAAGTTCATAATAGAAGAGTGTTGGGGGAAGGGTAGAGATATAATGACTTCAGTTTAAGAAATATTGCTTTTGAGATGTCTGTGAGACAAAGTGTCCAAAAGACCAGCAGTGATGCACGATCACTCTACAGAAGGGAGGAAATTCATTCTCCACTAGTTATTTCTATCCAGTAGCAATATACAAAGCCCTTTCAGAGAAGAGGTAGAGGAAGTAAAAACCAATTCCTCTCATGTACATTGAGGTATCATTCCCATAGACGTGAGTAAGGTAAACGAGAGACTTCTGTCCCTGGACTTACCCAGAACATCGAGATTCATGTCTTTATTAGTCAAAAATCTGCCCTGGGAACTTTAACTGTTACTCAACAAGCAATCAGCGCAAATATGTCCAAATTTGTCACTTCACATGGTTGTTATTCTACAGATGCCAAGGTGAGATGAGTAATCCAGTTTACTGGAACAAACACTTATTAAAATCATTTTCCTCAAACAGACAGGCTTTTATTGTGATCTATTAGTGCCGTTCTCCATTACAACTCCCTCTAAAGGGCACGCATCTATGACCATGCATGACATAATATGTCCTATTTCTACTCTCTAACTAATCCCACAGCTTCTGTTGGCCAAGTACAGTTACCTTTCTCTGTGTTCCTACATGGATAAGCATGTAGATGTGGTAGATGAAGGCCTGGGATGGAAGACATAGGTGTGCCATTCTACTGCTGCTTCAATACTCTTGCCTATTCAGTTATGGAGGCAATGGAGCAGGCCCAGGAACATAGCTACCCCACTGGCCCAAACAATGAGAGGAAGAAGACTCAGACCTTTCCTAGTGGCCAATGCTGTCCAGGGGCACCCAGCTACACCACTCACCTGGAAGCACAGGCCAGGTGACTAAGTCCTTGCCCAGAGAGCTCTGCCAACCCTGGACTTGCTACGATACCACCCACCCACCCACCCACCCCCAGCTAGCCTGAGTCAGGAGGAACAATTGGGAATATCTATAGCCCTTAACCTCTTACCCTTGCCCAGCAACAATATGCCTTCATTACTGTACCATTATAATTCATCTGCCTCCCACTATAACACCTTTCCAGAAAACTATTGCTGGCGAATTCTCAACACTTGTTACTCTCTCTCTCTCTGCCTCACTAAATCACCAATTACATAGGAGCAAATTCCAATCCCCACTTCCGTGCTCATGCCCATCCTCCTCATCCCTATCTGACCCATGTCCCACTCCAGCTCTTCCCACACCTCCACCATGCCCTTTGGAATTCCCATTCCATAATGAACAAACCTGTCTATTCTCAAGCTTTTCCTCTCATACTCTTTCCATATATTTCCTGCCTGTTCCCCGCAAAGAACAACACATTCCTTACCTTCTTCTGTAGTTCTGGCTCTACCTTCATTCACCCCACCAACACCACCATCACCACACACACTAGTACTGTAAGGAGAATTGTAATACAGCTTCTTCTACCTCTTTCAGAATGTTCGGAATTCTTTGACTCTCCTTTTGCTGCCGTCATTGAACAATCTCTCCTCCTTATATTAAAATATTCTACCACTTCAAATCATGACGGATGTTATGTACCAGCTTCCAGGTGATTCTTGTTCCTTTTTCATGGAGGTCAGTACTGATTCATTGTCTTCCTCTTGTCCTCAACTTCTACCCTTATACTAGAAAATTCCAGCACCCACGATGGAGTTCTCTCATACTTCCTAACCTCCAAACTCCTCAGTCTCCTTTAAATCCCATAATTTATTCCTTCTTCCACCTCAGTAATACACAGAGATGTACGATCATAACCTATATTGCATCATTACCCCCAAGTATTCTATTTTCTTAATAAAAAAATTTTTAACTCTAACATTTCTTAATTTGGCCATAAAGTCTTATCATTCCATTTCTCTCAGTACCCTACCCCTCCCAAACCTAGTGTTTTCCTAATTACAACCCTCAAATTCTCTTCCCCTTCAGTCATTTCTCAGGCCATTGTCTATGCTCTGACTACTTGTCTTCCCAACCTTGGCCCTATAGTTAACAATTTGACTCCACATTGTCCTCTATTCTTGAATCCTTCACCCTTTTGTGCTAGACCCATTCATTCATTGCCAAACTCCAGACCTATATCACTTCTACCATCTGCTTTCCACACTTCTTTTCTCTTGGAGCTAGGAGATGGGAAATGCAAGTCAGGCTCCTTTGGCTCGTATTTTCACCAGAGCTTTCATCAAGGTTCCCTCCCTAATTCTGGCACACGCCGTGTGTAGGCTCTGAAGCAGGACACGCCTGGCCTCAAACCCACATACACATGTCACACAATGACGGCCAAAGAGAACAACAGATTACATTTCTATTGTGCCGTAAGTTTTGCCAGATGGTACAATGAGTAAGAGACAGCTTAGATGGCTCAGGAGATAGAACACTGGGCCTGGAGTCAGGAAGACCTGAGTTCAAATGCAGCCACAGATATACACTAGCTGTGTGACCCTGGGCAAGTCACTTACCCCTGTTTGCTTCAGTTCCTCATCTATAAAATAAGCTGGAGAAGGAAATGGCAAACCACTCCAGTATCTTTGCCAGGAAAACCCGGTTGGACACAACTGACCAACTGATTCATCATCATAGTGAATAGAGCCCTGAACATGTAATAAGGAAGGCCTAAGTTCACATCCAGCTTTAGATACTTACCAGCTATGGGTGACCCTGGGTAAGTCACTTAACCACTGTCTTCTTCAGTTTCCTCAGTCTATAAAATGGGTATAGTAATAGTATCTACCTCTCAGGGATTTGGAGGTGATAAAATGAGAAGATAAGATTTGTAAATTGCTTTGCAAGTCTTAAGGTTCTGTATAAATGCTAGCTATTATTAATGTTAGTTATAATATTACATAGTAAGTACTATATAAATGCTAGCTGTTGCTATTAATATTATAGCTAATATAATATTAATATATATTGATATTACTAATGTGTGATATAATAATACTACATTAATACTATAATTGACATTATAATTAATAATAGGTAACTTTACTATATCACTTAATATGTGCCAGGCACTACTCTAAGTGCTTTACAAATATTATCTCATTTGGTCCTCATAACAACTCTGCAAATTAGGAGCTATTATTATCCTACTTTTACAGATGAAGAAAATGAGGCAACTATATTAAGTGACTTACCCAGGGTCACACCGGTAATAAGTGTCTGAGATCAGATTTTAACTCAGGTCTTCCTGACTCCAGTCCTAGGGCTCTATCCACTGTACCACCTAGCTGCCCCACTGGCCCTACTAGGCCCAAATAATAACGCTGTAAAACCCACCAGACTTTGCTGCTTTGGAGAATCTCACTCCATCCAGGGTCCTTGAAACAAAGTGCACCCAATTCCACCCAGGACTTTAGTGGACCTGAAGCATTTGTACCATCTTCCCTGACTCTCATATTTTAACTGTTTCTTCAATGAAATTGACTTGATATTCTTTCTTGTGCATTGCAGATCTCCTTGTACTGGACTTTGGAATCCTGAGTCTTCCTAAGAGAAAGTGTTAAGTGTCTCTACAAAGAACCCTCTTCCTCCAACCATCACCCAAACTCCTATTGCATCCTCCAAAAAACTTGCAAAACTGGGCAAAGACAGAAACAGTCCACATTGTAGGGGTTGTGGAAATACAGGTATATTAATAAACTATTTATAGAGCTGTGAGTTGATTCAACCATTCTTAAAAAAATTGTAATAATGCTTCCAAAATAGCAAATAATATTCCATATCCTTTGACCTAGGGATGCCACCACTAGGTATATGCCCTAAGAAAGTTATAACAAAAAGGAAGGTCCCAGATATATCAATATATTTATAGCAGCACCTTCTGTAATAGCAAAGAACTGGGCTGGGGGGAATAGGAGTAGATGTCCATTGATCGATGAATGGTTAAATAAATTATAGTACATGAAAATAATAAATAGAATGTTACTATACCATAAGAAACAGTGGATAGAATACAGAAGATAGGAGAAGACTTAAAGCTGATGCAAAATGAAATAATAAGAACCAGAAAAACAACATATACAATGACTATCAAAAAGTAAATGGAAAGAAAAATTAAGAGAAACAAACTTGCTGCTGTGTGATTACAATTTGTAGCCAGTCTTGGCCCCAAAGAAGAGAAATGTACCTCCTTCCCTTCTCTGAAAAATAGAGAGACTATGGATGTTGAAGATCACCTTTACTATCAGACTTGGTTAATATTTTGGTTAATTCTACTGGCTTGCTTTTCGATTTTTTATCGCAAAGACTGACCATATAGGTAGGGATTAGGGGAGGGACATATTTGGAAATGGAGGAAAGACAAAACCAAAAACTATCAATAAAAATCTTTTTAAAAAATTTTAGGGATAGGCAGCTTAGTAGATCACAATCTTTGTACAAGCCAGTATAGTACTTCGCTGTAGTTAATTTTTTTTTAAATGAATGCAATTTTAGGCATATTTGAAGTCGTCTTTCCCCTTCGAGCTACCTCTTCCTCTTTTTGACTTCCTTACCTTTATCAATAGAGACATTATTCTCCCAATCATGCAGACATTGTACCACAGATTCATATCGTTTTTCTCCATCTCCCTTATATCAGATCTATTCCGTTGCCAAGTATATTGATTGACAATACTGTTGTATTTATTTCTTCCTATCAACTCCCATTGCTTCCACTTTAGCTCAGGCTCTTTTCATCTCTTGTTCAATTGCAATCACTTCTTAGTAGTCCCCCTCCACCTCTAGTCTTTTATTTGCCCTAGATCACCCTACATGCTACTGCCCAATTGATTTCCTCAATAGCCGATCATCTCACTTCTCTATCCAAGAACCTATTAGTGTTCTCAGCTGTCTGCAGAAGAAAGTCCAAATTCCTTAGTTGACATTCAAAGTCTCCTAAATGATCCCTTATGATTACAATTGATCTTTCCCTCATCTCATCTCCTCTCATAGCATTTTGTACTCTTCTTAAATACCTATCGTTTTCAAATTTGTGATATAAATGAGTATGTTTATGTATGTCTGTACCTGTGTACTTGTGTGATTTTCCCTATAAATTGTAAACTCCTTAAGGACAGGGATTGTATATTATTTATGTTGACATCTCACCTAGCGCATAGCACAGATTAGCATATAGTTCGTACCTTAGTGTGTGTTTTTGGAAGGAAGGGAGGGAAGTAAAGAGGGAGGGAGTTAAAAAAAGAAGGAAAAAAGGAAAGGAGGAAGGAAGGAAGGAAGGAAGGAAGGAAGGAAGGAAGGAAGGAAGGAAGGAAGGAAGGAAGGAAGGACAGAAGGAAGGAAGGACGGAAGGAAGCGAAGTAGTAGACTCAGTTCATTCCATGCAGCATAGTTTAAAGAAATTACCAACTAGAAGTTATCTAGAGCAGTTGAAGCAAAACAGTGAGGGGGCTTCTAAACAACACATTTGAGGAATAGATTGAGTCAACAATCCTAAACACGTCTAACCCTGTTGATGTCCCTTCTTAAAAGTATCAGTGTCTTCTGAATGCAAGAGACTCTTCTGTTACCCTGAAATAAACATGCATTGAGAAACGTACAACATAGAGATAATGTCTTATCAAAGAAGCGTGCATCAGGGGTATTTGCTTCCTCTATGTGGGCAGTCTATTTTGTCCATGCAGACCAAAGTTTTGGCTGTCTTTTTTGGTAACTACATCACACTGTTGACTCATCTTGAGCTTTTAGCCCACCAAACCTCCAAAGTCTTTTTTTAATGCTTTGCCACTTTAAATGTGAATTTAGGTTAGTTTTGGCTCACTGATTTTTTTTAAATCCTGATTCTGTCAATTAATGTATTAGTAGCAGCTAGGTGGTATAGTGGATAAAATATTGGACTTGGAGTCAGAAAACCTGAGTTCGAATCCTGCCTCAGCTAGTTAGTGACAGAGGTAAGCCACTTCACCTCTCTCTGCCACAGTTTCTTCACCTGTAAAATACAGATAATAACACCAATCTTCCAGGGATGTTATGAGGATCAAATGAAATAACATAGGTAAAGTGCTTTACAAACTTTAAAGTGCTATATAAATGGTAGCTTCTATTATTAATCACTCAAAGTGTTGTGTTCTATACAAGTGGTGATTGTGCTTTCTGTGTCCTCATTGCAGTTGTTAGTAAAAATTTCAATTCAATTTACTTTAGAAAAAAGTTATTGAGATGCCTACAATGTGTAAGCCATAGGAGAGGGCTCAGACCATAGGTCTCTGGACTCCATTGGAGGTATCCTTTCAGTGTTACACAGATCCATTAATCAATATAACTTCCCATGACAAGGGTGACAAGAATTCACTTGTCATTAAACTCATTTGGAAGCTGCTTGAGCTTCCATCACGAACTTTCTTGTAAAAAATAAATTGTACATGAGAATATTCAATGGAATGGCACGCATAGTAATAATAGCAACTCACATTCATGTAGGATTTATAACACTCTTTCCCAATATACATAAAGTAGTCAACAAGTGAACAAGAATTTATTAATCACCCACTATGCTCCAGGAACTGTGCTAAGCACTGAAAATACAAATACAAGGAGAGAGAAAGATAGTCCCTGCCCTCAAGGAGTTTACATTCTAATGGGGGAGGAAAATACATAAAAGAAACCTGAAAAGTGAGGAACGATGACAAAGGGGTGAGGAATGGTAGAGAAAATCCAGAGATTCAGGAGTGGATCCGAGAGAGGAATTGGTCGCTTTATCCAAAATGGATGTTCTAGGAAGAACTAGACAATCAGAAGAAGACCATAGAGTGGAGTGAAATTCTACTATGAAAAGTATGGGGGAGGAGGCTACTGTGGCATTGTTTAAAAAAACAATATAAGTCCAGAGAGTCAAGAGTAGAATCTAGAGAACATCCCTTTTTGCAGAAGAGGAAAGTGATACCTGGAGAACAGAAATCATATAAGTCTTATATCTGGTAATATAAGAATAGACTTGAAACCAAGCTTCTCACGAGCATCTCCAAGTTGAGTGTTCTTTTTCAGTTTATCTCACATTCTCTCTACAAGACAACTTAATGGATAATCAATATTCTGCATCCACAGTCCACCACTACTGCAATGAAGAAAAAGAGACACGTTTTCTCAGCTCTTCTCGAAGGCCAAGCTTGATTATTATGTGCAGTGTTCAATTTCAGATTTTTTTTACTTGTTCTTTCCAGTTACAATGCGATCATCCTAGTGTATCTTGTTTTCCTGGTTCTACTTCCTTCAACCTGCATGAATTCATATAAGACTTCTCATGATTCCATTTTCCTCTTTTCTTATAGTCCAATAACATTTCGTTAAATTCATATAGTATAATTTGCTTAGCCATCCCCAAACCAATGGCCATGTACTTTTTTACCCATTCCTTGCTACCACACAATGTGCTGCTCTGACCTTTCCACGTTCACAAAGCTAGTAAATGGTCTAGAACCTTTGCTTGAACCCAGAACACCAAAATTCTAGGCCCATTCCTACCACAAGGGGTTGTTTTTACCTTTGCATACATTGTCCTCAAATATAGATACCTTAAGAGAAATCTGAGGGCCAAAAAAATAAATACTGGTACATGATGCTTTCACCATTGACCCTTTTCCTCCTCCTTCCTTCCATGCTCGATACCATGTCAACTAGGTAGCTTGACCCCAGGCAAGCCAATTTGCCAAAGTTGGAGGGTGGGAAAGGAGAGAGACTAGTTGGCAACAATACCCCATGACTTTAGGTAAGGCAGAGAAATAGTCAAAACATTAAATTCCTGAGGGAGCAGAAGTGTCATTGACCCCACCCCTAACCCTTGAAAGTCAGTACATTAATTGGGACAAAGGCCAGGGGACCCATGTTAGAACTTTGGTCCTAAAGTCAGTGAACATTACATAATACTCCCACTATCTAAGAATCACATAGACAAATTGTTCTCCAAGTTAGACTTCAATTAGAGTAGAATAGTAACTTCCTTCTAATTGGGTCTGTGGGACATTGTCCCTGAAGCATCACAAAGTTTCCAGGTTTCTGCATTTCACTTTCTATAAACTTTAAATTGCTTCAGGGATTAGAACTTCTCCTTAAAGCAAAGAGGGATTTAAATTACCTAAATTCCAAGAGCTGATCCTTTGGAGAATGGAACTGGAACTTGGAAAGGACAGAAATGCTATAGAGAACGAGACTTTTGTTTCCTAGAAATTGCCTCAGTTCTAACAGACATCTGTGTCGGTAGATAGTTCTGTATGTGCTGGTGCAGCCTGTCACACTGGTATTTCTTTATTTCATTCACTTACAGAGAATGAAGACAGAAAATTCATAAAATTGAGTGTACTGAAATCTCAAATGGCTTCTCATATAGCCATATTTTCAACTTTTTAGATGAATATTCTATCAGTGAATCTTGAAGAAATACCAAAAATATTTACCCACTTATCACTGCTCTACATGCTGGCAAAAAACAGTTTCCTGACATAATTTTAGAGCCACTGGAAGTGAAAAAATAAATTTCTTCTGATCAAGAAGGAGGCTATTTCTTAGAGGATAAAGAGGTAAATGGATCTCCTTGTTATACTGAATCTTCCATGTTTGGAAATAGAGCCTTCTGAGCTTGTGTACTCAAAGGGAGATCATACCTAGCTGGAGTTATGTAAGCCAGATGATCTCAGATGTCATCTCCTTCTGATATAATGTTTAAGGAGGACCATTAACTTTTTCTGGTTCACCATAATTACCTGGTTAGTGCGGAAAGGATTTCGTTGAAGTAAGACAAGCACAATTCTCTGAAATGATATGGCTCCATTTTTCCACAGATATTAGTGAGGTATTGGGTTATAAGACTTTGGAAAACAGGCCAATTTTGATTTCATATGTGCAAAATGAAGTGATAAAAATAGATGTTATTTGTAAAGTTTCTTACGGGGATAGATCTTAGCTTAAGATGCAAACTAAAGCCATTGGTCATAATTACTTCCATTTACATAGTACTTTATGGATGATAAAGTGTGTGTACAACAATTATCTCATTTGAGTCTCATGAGTCAATTATTTTATAAACTTATAATTTCGGTTTTACATATAACTATGTGTGAACCTGAGCTTTAGAGAAGCTCTTAACACAGATACCACTTGGGAGAGTCCGGATTCTTAACTCAAGTCTCTGACTCCATATACATTCCTGTTTCCACCACCTTCAGGGACAGGCATGCCACTTAATAGTCTATTTTCCTGACTGAGAAATTGTTTCTGTGATTCCTTAATTAGTAGGAACCTCAGTGCTGAAGCAACCTCTTGTTAGGAGACATGTCCTATTCTGTTATCAATATTTGGGAGACACTATTATCTGAATGTAAAAAATAATCAGCTGGGCTGGGAAACCCACGTGGGAGACAGGCTGGGAGAAAGCCAGGCGCCCAAAACCAGTGGAGATCCCCAGGCCTCCTAACACAGGACGGCACTCTGTGGAAGTGACAAGAGGCAGCACAATGCCACTGACCATGAGATACCAACTCCTGAGGCTTGCAGCCCAAAGGTATGAAACACTTCTTGAACTTCCGGGAGACATAATGGCCAGGTAAACGGCTCTAATCCCTCCCCTCCTCACCCAGAGAATTCGAGGGGTGGGGGGGGAATGCTGGAATAGAGGAAACAGAAGTGGGGCTTCAGTGACCGAGTAGTTGGAGTACCTGAGTACCAGAGGGGCAGAGCCAGCAGGGGTCAACACCAGGAGCCCAGACATACTCTTGCTCCCCTAGGGGAAGTGCCAGACACTCAGCTTGAACAACAAAGAGCTGAGACCATTTCTGAAGAGCAATAGTACTGGAGAACAACCCCAGGAGAAAAGGATATTTCAGGCAGCCAGACTCCCTCCCCCACACCTTAGGAAACTGAAGGCTATAATTCACGAAGCCAACAATGAGACTCACAATCCCCAGAATAAGAAAGCTGAGACAGTGAGCCCTGAACTCCAAAAGCAGAAATTTATTGTAAAGCCAGGAAAAAAGGCTAACCAACATGAAGAGCACAAAAAAACCAAGGATCATTGATTCTTTTTATGGAGACAGGCAGGATCAAAATACCAATTTGGAAGAGGATAACGATGACACTATATCCACATCTGATACTTCAAAAGGTAATGTGAACTGGTCTCCAGCCCAAAAAGCATTACTGGAAGAGCTAAAGGAGGATTTTAAAAACCAAATTAGAGAGGTAAAAGAAAAATGGAAAAAAAAATGGAAAAAATGGGAAAAAATGGAAAAAAAATCCACTGATGAAATCAAGTCCCTAAAGAATAAGATTGGCTACGGAGATTCAGAATCTAGAGAAAATGACACCCTGAGAAGGAAAATCAACCAATTGGAAAAGGACACTCAAAAGCAAAATGAAGACAGCAACTCATTAAAAATTAAAGTTGAGCAAGTGGAAGCTAATGACTCTATGAGGCACCAAAAAGTAGTAAAACAAAATGTAAAGAAAGAAAAAATAGAAAAAAATGTGAAATATCTGATTGGGAAAACAACTAACCTGGAAAATAGATCCAGGAGAGACAATTTAAGAGTTATTGGTCTACGGAAATCCATGATGAAAAAAAGAACCTTGACAGTATCTTCGAAGAAATTATCAAAGACAACTGCCCAG
>JAQQSZ010017594.1:0-10765 GCA_028646595.1 Phalanger gymnotis | reverse complement strand
AAGTTTGTAATTTGCTTGTATTTTGTTCTGAAGTTCAGGGTGCTGGCTTTTTCCCCTGAACTAGGTGAATGATATTTGTGTGCTGAATTAAAGTAAGCTTGCCAACCCCTTAACCTTGCTCTCCTTATTAAGGCATATCAAAAGAACCTGGGCTTTCTGGCTGTCTGGCAGTTTTCTGGGTGCTGGCTGTGGGTGGATCTGGACCCCCCACAGAAGCTGCTAGCCAGATTGTTAAAACAAGGGCCAACAAAGGTCTCCTCATGTCATACAGCTAGTAAATGACAGAACTCGGTCTGGAATGTGGATCTGAGTACAGATCCGTTATTCTTTGCACTGTCGGCCCCTAAGCGTGGCTTCATATGTCATCTATCTTGTTTCTCTTAACTATAATCATCCTGAGGGCAGGAATTATGTCTTGAACTATATTTTGCATTCTTCAGAGGCTAGTAGAAAATTTGGTGCATAGTTGATACTCGAGAAATACTTGTATTGATTCTGAGGCTGGGAAAGGTTATAGGCCATAGGGAAAGAACTGAAAGGGACCTCAGAGGTCATCTAGTCCAGCAACTTTCAGTTTACAGATGTTAAGACGAAGAATTATGGAGATTCAGTAATTTGTTGAAGATCTTTCATGGTATCATTTTAGTTAGTCATTTTTCAGTCATGTCTGACTCTGTGATGCCATTTGGGGTTTTCCTGGAGTGGTTTGCCATTTCCTTCTCCAGCTCATTTTACAGGTAAGGAAACTGAGGCAAACATGGTTAAGTGACTTACCCAGGGTCACATAGCTAGTAAGTATCTGAGGCTGGATTTGAACTCACAAAGATGAGTCTTCCTAATTCCAGGTCCAGTGTTCTACCCACTGTCCAACCTTAGGTTTTTATTGAAACAATAGATAATATATTTTGATTTGCCATTTTAGTGAGAGCTCTGCAATAGCTGGGCTTCATTTATGTAAATTTCTGTGCTTGTAGGTTGGGCTGCATAAATCTCACTGCTGGCCAAATACAGCCCTCTGGCTGCATTTTGGACAGCCCTGCACTAATCCACCTAGATGCCTGTAGTAGTATCAAAGGAAGAATTTGAACCTAGATCCTCTGACTTCAGTGTAGCTACTCTAATCCCTTTCCCATGCTTCTGTTGCTAACCTGTTTCAGAGAGCCTATTGTTAAATTATTGGTGTGAGCATTTACACCTCAGATGTCAGCAGTGCTATAAATCAGAGCCTGATTTTTTTATATGATGATTTTCTAGATTTAAAAAGTGTTAATAATACAGATTTAACTTAAAAGTTTATTGCAGGTTTATTTTCTCCTAAAAACCCTGATCATTAAATATTTACCATCATACCTCTTATTACTCCATAAAATCATCCCCAGACTGGAGGCCTAGTGACTTAAGATTATTATAATAATAATAAAAGCAACAACTTGCATTTATACAGTACTTTAAGGTTTCCAAACTATCTTATGTCTATCTCAATGGAGTCTTACAACACCCCTGGAAGTGGGGCCAGTACTCAAAATGTTTATTTTACTTTTTCTTGATGCTTTTTTTGACATCACATTTATTTCCAAATAGATCCCTCCCTTTGCCCACTGAGCCATTGTTTGTAAGAAATATTTAAAGAGAAATTGGAAAAAAGGCACTTTAGCAAAATCTACCAACACATCAGACAGTGTATACAGTATTCCATACCTATAATCCCCCACTTCCCCCATTTTCTCGACTCTTGTAAGTGCAGAGTTTGGTCATTACAATTAACAAATAATATTTAATTTGTGATCCATAGGTAAAGATGTGAAAGTAGTAGGGGCATCAATGAGATAAAATAATGTGAAAGTGTGAAAAGTGCGATGGAAAGAAAGTTTAACTTGGAATCAGAAGACATATATATGTGTATATATGTATATATATATGTGTGTATATACACACACATATGTAACATAGACACACATACATATATACGCATGTGTGTATATACGTATATATCTATTCACATATACACATGTGTGTATGTCACAGCTCTGTCACTAACTAGCTGGGACACATAGGACATGAGTCATCGCAGCCTTCCGACCCTCACTTTCCTTATTTCTAAATCATAATAACACTGACACTACCTATCCCAGTAGGTTATTAGGAAGCTCAAATGAGACAAGGGATGTGAAACACTTTGTAAACTGTCAAGAACTCTGGAAATGTCAGCAAGAATAAGGATGAAAGTGTTCCATCAGGGTGCAAGGAGAGAAGTGTTTCTGGGTGATGGTCCCTCTCACAGCTGGGTTCCAGGGAGCTTATGAAGGCCATCCTAGCAAATGTTAACTGAGAGTGTTTCATCAGGTATTGAGGGGAGAGAGAAAAGAGAAATGACTAAGACAGTGACAGAAAGGGCTATTAACTGTGAAATTTGAAGACGGAGAAGGGAGGATATTAAAAACCAGAGCCACTGGCATACCTAAATATTAATAATAAGACTCTACTAGAATCCTGCAGCAAAGGCTGACAGAGCAGATGAGATTCCTTCATTCAGTAGCTATGTATTGAGGACCTACTCTGGGCATAGCTTTGTGGTCAGTCCTGTGGAAGAAATGGAATGGGTAAGGCATGGACTCAGCTCCCAAGGAAGGCTCACAGTAAAGCAGGGAAGATTTAGCATGTATTCAGATACCTAGAATACAAGGCAGAATGTCAAAGTGCCAAAAGAAAGGAATGTTTTTTTTAAATCCATAATTTACTGGAATCATAGAGTAGAGTCAGAAGAGCACTTAGAGGTCATTTAGTCCCAAAGCTGCATTTTACAGATGAGGAAACTGAGACCTAGAGAAATGAGGTTACTGGCCCAACAACATAGACAGTTAGTAAAGGAAAGAAATAGTGCTTTTCTTTGGACTCTATTGCCCTGCAGTATGGGAAGAAGCAAGAGAGGAGGAGGAGAAGGGAGGGAGGGAGGGAGGGAGGGAGGAAGGAAGGAAGGAAGGAAGGAAGGAAGGAAGGAAGGAAGGAAGGAAGGAAGGAAGGAAGGAAGGAAAAGAGGGAAGGAAGGAAAAGAGGGAGGGAAGGAAGGAAGGAAAAGAGGGAGGGAAAAAAAGAAAGAAGGAAGGAAGGAAGGAAAGAAACAAGCCAGTGAGCGTCGCGTGTTTTACAAACACCTCACTTAATCTTCACCATGGCCCTGGGAGGCAGGTGCTATTATTACCCCTATTTTGCAGTTGAGGAAACTGAGGAAGGCAGAAATTTGTGATTTGCACCATTGTAGTTCAGAGTAGCAGCCAATTCCTTTTGGCAGAGGTCAGACACAGAATGGTGCATGAGGTACCGAGATTGGACGTGATGATTCTGCGCTTCCTTTTATCCCGTCAAACTGTAATTCTAGGGATGCCCTAACAGTGTGGGAGATCATTTTGCAGAGAACTTAGGAGATGTGGTGAAACTTACTGAAGCAGGGAGGTCAGGAAAATCTTTTGTCAGATTAGGTCGAAAGCCTTTTTGCTCAAGCAAGCTATGATTTTCTTTCCAGATCCTCTAAATCGGGGGCTCTGAATCTAGGGTCCATGAATAGATTTCAAGATGTTCATGCAAAGTACAACTTGATTCTACTTTAATTGGCCTTATTTTGTTTTATTTATTTAAAGACATAAATCCAAGAAGGGGTCCATAGGCTTCACCAGACTGCCAAAGTGGTCCATGACACAAATACCAAACTCCTTGCTCTAAAGGTATGGGGTACCCAATTCATTGCTCATATATGCGAGGTCACTACTGTACACTAAGGTGATGGGCATCTCCAGGGTCAGACGGCAAGTAAGGAAAGAAATCATAGACGAAGCAAATAGGTCAGAGCTGCTTCCTTTGTTTCTGTCACTGTACTCTCTCCTGAAGTACAATGTGGCCAACTGAAGAGACTGAATACCATGACAATAGAAAAGGAATTATGATCTATAGCGTGGTTTAATTCAGCAAGCATTTATCAAATGCCATGCATTTAATGCTCCGTGCAGTTTTCTAGACACTGGAAATAAAAGAACAAGAAACAAAATAGTTCCTGCTCTCAAGGAGCTTTTATTCTACTGCAAGGAAACCACATGTACACATAGAATTGAATATAGAATATGTACAAAGTATACTCACAGGTGTAATTTGGCTCATACCGTATCCCCCCAAAACAAACCTGGGGAATATTTGCATGGCTTCAGCTTCCTAGGGATTCCAGTACTAATCCTGGGCTTGTAGCAAACATTCCTACTTGGACCAAACTATACAGGAAAAGGCTAAGGGCATAAGGCATAATTTCCCAAACCTTAATGTTATTGGCTCCTATTACTGTAGCATCAAACCATTGCTTATTGGTGTTACCAAGATTCTTCTTTACCCAAAACAAGATACCAACAAAACCCCCCAAAGTTGTCCTGTGCTGCGAAGTGAGGAACAGCTTAGTGGATAGAGCATTGTACTTGGAGTCAGGAAGACCTGAGTTCAAATCCTTTCTCAGATATTCACCAAGTCCCATAATTGCTTTGAGCTTCACTTTCCTCAACTGGAAAATTAGGGCATTTGATGACCTTGAAGGTACCTTCTCCCTCTAAATCTTTCATCTTGTGAAATCCCATATCTGGTGGTTAAAGCCAGTTCTCAGCTTGTTAATTAAGAGGCAGGAAATGTTGCACTAAAATGTAGTTAGAGACCACAGTTTTCTCTTTAAATTAACAAATAAAATCATTTCTAGGCACTTCAAGGCAAATGAAAAAATCAGAAGTGTTTATCAAGAGAAGGGATTGGCCGATATCCCAGTTGGCCCTAATGAGAAAAGAGCACTGGACTGACGATGAGGAGGCTCTTGGTCAAGGCTATAGCTCTTAGGTTCTTTCTCTGTAAAATGACAGACCATACATAGATCACCAAACAATCAAGCATTGATTAAGCATCTACTGTATTTTAGGCACAATGATAAGAACCGAGGACAAAAAGGAAAAATGGAAACACTCCTGCCCTTGACGAGCCCACATTACAGTGGAGGAGATAACATATGCAGCATGAGAAAACTAGGTAACGTGGTAGATAAAGTACTGTACCTGGAGTCAGAAAGACCTGAGTTCAAATCCAGCCCCAGGCTCTTACTAGTGGTGTGACCCTGGACGAGTCACTTGATGTCTCACAGCCTCAGTTTCTTCATCTGTAAAGTAGAGACAATAATAATAATATTAATGATATCATTAATATTATTAATAATAATAATAATATACCTCCTGGGGTTGTTGTGAGGATGACGTGAGATGAAATTTGCAATGTACCTTGTAAACATTGAAGCACCGTGTAAGCGCTAGCTATCGTTATTGTTGTTTTAGGTAAATTTATTTCAACATTCTTTTTTAAATTTTAAATTTCAAATTCTCCTCCACCCTCCTGCCTCCATTGAGAAGCCAAGCAATGTGATGTTAATTGCACATCTACAGTCATGCAAAACATAACCATGTTGCTGAAAGAAAAGCAAGAGAAAAAAGAAAGTGAAAAATATGCCAAGAGTTGATCAGATCTCTCTCTGGAGGTAGAGAGCATCTTTCATCATGAGTCCTTCAGAATTGTCTTGGGTCCTTGTTGTGATCAGATAGCTAAGTCTTTCACAGTTGCTCATCATCAAATATTGCTGTACTGTGTAGAACATTCTCCTGGTTCTGCTCACTTCACTTTGTATCGGTTCATGTAAGTCTTCCCAAGTGTTTCTGAAACCAACCTGCTCATCATTTCTCATAGCACAATGATATGCCATCACAATCATTTACCATAACTTGTTCAGCCATTTTCCAATCAATGGACATCCCCTCAATTTCCAATTCATTGCCAACACAAAAAAAGTTGCCATATTTTTGTACGTATAGGTCTTTTTCCTTTTTCTTTGATCTCTTTGGGATACAGATGTGGTAGCTATTATATTTTACATATATATATATGTGTGTGTGTGTGTGTGTGTGTGTGTATAATGTATATTAAGCAGATAGAGGTAAAAAGTCACCTTGGAGGGGAAGATAGTACCAGCTAAAAGAGCCAGGGAAACCCTCATGTAGAAGGAGATGCTTAACAACATGACTAACATGAAAATGTTTTTGCTTGGATGCACATGTATAACCTATATCAAATTGCTTGCTGTCTCAGGGATAAGGGAGGTGAAAGAGAATTGGAGAAAATTTAGAATTCAAAATTTTTAAAGAATGAATGTTAAAAATTGTCTTTAAGGGGCAGCTATGTGATGCAGTGAGTAGAGCACCAGCCCTAGAGTCAGGAGGACCCAAGTTCAAATCCAGCCTTAGACACTTGACACACTTACTGAGCAAGTAACTTGACTACAATTGCTCTGCCTTCCCCCTCCCTCCAAAAAAAATTGTCTTTAAGTGTAAGTGGGGAAAAATAAAATATATTTTAAAACTGCACTTTTAGTGCCTTTATGAGGAACAAATCAATAAGTTTACTACTTCTTGACTGAAAAAAGGAGATGCTTAAACTGTGCCTTGAAGGGAACAAAGGATTTCCAGAGCCAGAGGTGAGCAGGGAGAGTGTTCCAGACATGAAAGATAATGAATACGAAGGCATGGATATGGAAGATGGCATCATTTGTGAGAAATAGCAAATAGCTTTGGCTGAACCACAGAATGTGAGAAGGGGAAAGTTGTCTGAGAAGACTGGAAAAGTTCTGTGAGACCAGGCTCCAAAAAGCTTTAAATGTCTAGCAGAGAACAGGGTACCCATCACCCTAAGGTAGTCATAGTTTATTGAGGCATAGGGTAACATAGTTAGACCTGGACTTTAGGAAGATTACTTTGGCTATATGAAGAACAGCGTGGAAGAAGGAGAGATTTGAGGCAAAGAAACCAATTAGGAGATGATTGTAGTAGTCCAGGTGAGAGGTGATGAGGGCCCAAGGTAAGATAGTTGTGTGAATAGATAACAATAATCAATAGCATTTATATAGCACCTTTCATGTATTCTGCTAAGTGTTTGACAAATGTCTCAGATCCTCACAACTCCCCTGGGAGATAGGTATTATTTTTATCCCCATTTTGCATTTGAGGAAACTGAAGTGAATGGAAGTTGAGGTAGGACTTAAATTCCAGTCTTCCTCACTCCAGGTCTGGTGTTCTTTCCACCACATGCTTATAGCCATTTGGAATAGAGGAAAGGGGCCATTTGCAAAGAGATATTGTGAAGATAAGAGTGGTAAGACTTGAGAATTGTTTGGATGTGTGGCGTAAGTGAGAGGTCAAGCTGGACACCAGAGTTGCGAATATGGGTGACTGGAAGGATGGTAGTGCCCTTGACAAAAAGAGGCAAATTCAGAGAAGGGGGAGTCTGGGGAGGAAAGATAAGGGGTTCTGTCTTGGACGTGTAGAATTTTAGATGCCTATAGGACATCCATTTCAAAATATCCAAATGGCTATTGGTGATGTGGAAATGAAGCTCAGGAGAGAGACTAGGGCTGGATAGGTGGTAATTAAACCCATGAGAACTGATAAAATCAAGTGAAAGGATATAGACAGAAAAGAGAAGAGTACCCAGGACAGTTTGGGTATATACTCAAAGCTACTTATAGCACTATTATTGATAGAGACTTAAAAGGGAACTTCAAGGCCATTTAATACAACCCCTTTATTTTATAGAGGAACAGACCAAGGCTAAAAGAGAGTAGCCCCTTGACTTGCCCTAGGTCACACAGAGTAAGTAACAGAGCTTGGACCTGAACCCGGGTTATCTCACATGAAACTCAGCATTCCTTTCACAACACAACATTCACAAACATGGAATGATCTCTAAGGCTCTTTTTTTTTTTCCTCTAGGCTAACATATGGTTTAATATACATTGGGAAGTAGGAGAGCTTTTCATTTTACCTGCCAGAATAAAAAAAGAATTGTCTTTGAAGTTAAAGCTTTTATGAAGATTAATACAGGGGAAAGTATATAAACAGTGCTAGAGAATTCACACACATTCAGACACTCACAGATCTAACATATCAACCTCCTCCTTTTATGTTCTATTGTATTTTTATTTATTTTGTAAAATATTTCCCAATTACATTTTAATGGCCAAACTCAGGAGTTTTTAGTCTGCATGTTTGACACCTCTGATCTACAAAATGGAAAACCACATGTATAGATTATATGTATAAATCAATAAGACATTTATTAAATGGCATGTTTAATAATATGGTATAAAGGACAATGACAAATTCCTTCTCAATTTCTCTATTTTTTCCCCTTTTGGCCAACTAATAATCCAGAATAGAGATTCTAACCTGCTTTGGGGTTTTTTTATTTGTTATTTTTTTAGCATCTATGGTTCTTTCCACCTGAAATATCCTAGTACTTTATGTGGGGGCCAATCACAATGCCTAGTGCAAAGTAGATATTTAATAAATGACTGTTGATTGGTGAGTTGGTGGTTGTTTGCAACATCACACTGGTAACAGCAGTGGGGATGGGGGTCAGCATTTAAAATTGATAAAGAGAACGTCCTACACCAAAAGCCTCTTCCTACATTCCCTTTGGTACAGCCCTCAGGGCTTAGGGACTCCATGTTTTAGCCAATCCTTTCAAGGTAGAAAGGCTTCAGGTGCAAACCCAGTGATGGATTTTGTTTCCATCATCTAAGGACTTAATTAGTTGTGTGGCTAAGGATGGCTACGAGATGATGAATATTTTTGGCCATAAAAACATAACTCATGAAGACCATCTGTTAAGGCATATAGAAATTGTGGTCTATGTCAATGGAGGGAGTAAGATTTTACACTGATGAAGAGTATTCCAGGAAGGTTGAGGCGAGAGTCAACTAGAATGTAGTCATAAACGAAAGTGAAGAAATCTGCTAGGAAAGGTTGAAGATAAGTGAGGGAATATTCTCAGCATCTACCTTGTGGGGAAAGAGTGTTTGAATTCTTATGTTTTTATTTTTTAAATTTATTTTTAGTTTTCAACATACAGTTCCCCAAGATTTTGAGTTACAAATTTTCTCTCCATTTCTACTCTCCCCGCCATGGCATGTATTCTGATTGCACCTTTCCCCAGTCTGCACTCCCTTCTATCACCCCACTCCCCACCCCCATCCATTTCCCCACTACTTTCCTGTAGTGTAAGATACCCAACTAAATGTGTATGTTATTCCTTCCTTAAGCCAAATTCTATGAGAGCAAGATTCACTCATTCCCTTTCACCTACCCCATCTTCCATTCTATTATAAGAGCTTTTTCTTGCCACTTTTATGTGAGATAATTTACCCCATTCTATCTCTCCCTTTCTCCTCCTCCCAATATATTCCTCTCTCACCCCTTAATTTAATTTTTTAGACATACATACATACATACACACACATACACATATGTATAGGGAAAGAGTATTTGATGCTTGGGATTTTGTTTTCTCTCTAATCCCAGGGTCCTTCTCCATTCCCAAATAAGTCATCTCTCATTCAACTGAGATCTCCTCCCTTTTGTTTAATCCCATGGCCTTTTAGGCCCTGCAGAATCTGAAGGAGGCATGGAAGACTGTGCTGCTGACCACATCAACAGAGGGATAGAGAATGGAAACTCAATAAGTGCCATAAAAGGAAAAAATAAAATGAAACAGATTTGGGGGAAGACGGATAGAGTCAAACAGCTGACTCTCTTTACCTCCCTACAGTTTTGGTTCGTGATCTACATAGGCTTCTTGGTATAAAAATCTCCTTTGCCAAGTGGTTTTCCCAAGAGCCTCAAGGCTTCACAATAGTCCCTTTGTGGTTTGCTGTTTTATAGATATCCTAATATTTACCTACCTGCTCTGGCTTTTTGGTTTCTACCTAGACAGGTGGCCCAGTGGATAGTTTGGTGGTCTTGGAGTCAGGAAGCCCTGAGTTCAAATACCATCTCAGACATTTGCTAGCTTTTTGACCCTTGACAAGTCACTTAATCTTTTTCAGCCTCAGTTTCCTCATCTGTAAAATGGAGTCAATAATACCAGTTACCTCGCTGAGACAATGTAAGGATCAAATAAGATAATAAATGTTAACTGCTTTGCAAAATTTTAGGTGCTACATAAATGGTAACTTTCATCATCATCACTATAATTAATACTTATTCTCTTCCCAACTCAGGCCTGCATTCTCTGCTCCAAGTAGGGATGGTCTTTGCCTGCCTGGGTATTTACCTAATTACCTACATGTATATATAGGCCCTTGGGCAGGATATCACACATGTTCTTTGGTCCCACCTTTAACCATCCATTCCCCAATATCCACATGCTACCTACTCCAGGGCATTCCTAGTTATACCTCCCTGGGTACTGGGCAAATCACCTGCCTAATCCTTGGTTGACTTTCCTTGAGCTACACCTGCTAAATTAATGACTGTCAAAATTTAGAAAAGAGCAAGCTATTCAGCTCACAATGATTTATTCTTCCTGCGGGTCCGTGGCAAGGTTAATTTGTCTTAATGAGGAGTACATCACAACTGTTCCCATGAACCCTCTCATTAGCATCTTCTACAAATGGAGTCATCCACAATCATTAAGTAGTGTTGACTATGCACAGGATTGTCATAGACCTTGCAAAACAAACACACATTGAAGCAGCAAGGAAGGGGCCCTGTCTGCCAATTCCTGAACCTATTCGTAAAGGCGCCCTCTTTAAGTGACCGCTAATGTCATGCTCATTTTTTTTTTAATTTATTTTTGACATGTTTGGTTTTCAGCATTGATTTTCACAGGCGTTTGAATTACAAATTTTCTCCCCATTTTCGACCCCCCC
>JAQQSZ010017593.1:0-10766 GCA_028646595.1 Phalanger gymnotis | reverse complement strand
CAGTATATGCTTAATGATTGTTCTCTTTTCCTATATTTATTTTAAGGCTTGAAAATGACTATTTTATTTGTGCCTCCTAACAATCTTGTGAAGTAGATGATGCTATCCATATTTTACAGAAAAGGAAACTGTGGTCCAGGGAGATTCATTGACTTGCTTATAGTACATGGCTAAAAAGGGCAGAAGGAGGAATTAAGCCCCAGGTCTCCCTGATTCTACTTCTTACATACTCTACACTATGTGGTCTTGACTTTAAAAGTCACTTCTAACTCCAAATTTGGTATAACCCAGAATGCAGCTGAAATAGTATACCTTAGCAATTTTAAGAAAATAATATTGTAGGACTTCCATTTTCTTGGAGGCATAATAAAATATATTTGAGCCTATCAAGAGAAATATATAGTTTACAAGGTATTTGAGGATTGGCCTGGCACCTATCCCTTACTCAAATATTGCAGCTGGGAGCACACTTGGGGCCATTCAGTAGGAGTCTCAGAGAACTGCTTCAATATCAGTGCTTTTGCTTTTCTTCTGACAGTCAGCCCAAGCTTGGGGAAAGCAAACTGTCTTTAGCTTTACTGAGGGTGTGTGTGTGTTTGTGTGGGAGGGAGAGAGAGAGAGAGAAAGAGAGAGAGAGAGAGAGAGAGAGAGAGAGAGAGAGAGAGAGAGAGAGAGAGAAAGAGAGAGAGAGAAAGAGAAGAGAAGAGAAGAGAAGAGAAGAGAAGAGAAGAGAAGAGAAGAGAAGAGAAGAGAAGAGAAGAGAAGAGAAGAGAAGAGAAGAGAAGAGAAGAGAAGAGAAGAGGGAGGTAGGCATAGAGTGTATGTGTGAGTATATGTGCCTGTGACCTTGCTTAAGATATTTCTACTTTCTGCTTTTCTCTCTTTCCTTCCCTCTCTTTTTCTCTCCTTTCTTACTTTTCCTTCCTTCCTTCCTTCATTCCTTCCTCCCTTCCTTCCTTCCTTCCTTCCTTCCTTCCTTCCTTCCTTCCTTCCTTCCTTCCTTCCTTTCTTCTTTCCCTCCTCTCTCCCTCCTTCTCCCCTCTTTTTTTCTTTCCTTTCATTTTCTCTTTCCCCTTCATTCTCTCTTTTCCTTCCCTTTCTTTCTTTCCTTCCTTCTTTCCTTCCTCCCTAACTTCCTTCCTTCTTTCCTCCCTCCCTCCATCCCTTTCTTTGTCTCTGTATCTCTTTCTTTCTGTCTCTGTCTCTCTCTGTCTCTCTTTATAAGTATAATATATATATGCTTATTTTTCTTTTTTCCTTCCATTTTGCAAATGTAATCTTCTCCTTCCAAGATGCAGTACTCCAATAATAGTGGCAGACTCCCCCCCTCCAATATTCACTCTTACAACCACTATTAGATCAATCGCTTTAGGGTATAATGAAGTTTTGTGTCATGAAATACTACTGTTTATCATTATAAGTAAACATTAAAAAAAATTAAAATTCTATTTGCACAAGTGACAAAATTAACATGATAGAAATCTTAAAAGTTTATTCAGATGTTTCATGAATTAGAACCTTCAACTAGGCCTTGATGTGTTTTAGTTACATATATTTTTGGAGTATCTTTCTGCTTGATCTTGTCTGGGACCAGGCAGCTCAGTCTAATTAGAGTTGAATGTTGGCATTCCACCATGATATATATTTGGTTTGACTTTCAACTTCCCTGATCTGTCTCATAAGATAAAAGGTCCAGAGCCAGAAGAATCCTCAGAAGTCATCTAGTCTTTACCCTCATTCTCAAGATGAGGTCCTTAATGTTCAGAGAGGCTTAATGACTTGACCTAGATTACACATGCAAGCTCATATGGGCTGGGTTTGTTTTCCTTTCCCTTGTTACTATGGAATGCTATAATATCCAAATAATTGAAACTGAAAACCATTCAAAGAGAAAAAGCATACTGTATGGAAGGCTTGAGCCAGCCTCAATAGAGCAAATGAAGAAATACAAAGGAAAATCAAAGAATTTAATGTGATCAAATGCGTTGATTTCATGGTGTGAGTCTGATTGATGGACCACTTTCCTGACCCACTGGTGAGAAAATAAGAAAAAAAAAAGACATTGGTAAGTTCAATGGAACGTAATGGAGAACTTATAGGAAGACCTGAATGAGTCACGTAACTTAAATGGGCATGACTCATTCTCCAATAGGTCAAAAGAGAAAAAGAGACAGGTTTCATATGTTAGGTGAACATGGATAGGTCAAGCTTAAAATCCTTGAATGAAAAGCCCCAGTTGATGATTTCACAATCCAGCAGAATTTTGAGTGATTATACAAAAGGTTATAATTTAAGGTCCTTTGAAATGTATATATATATATACATATATATATGTATATATATATACACAAATTATATATATATATGTGTGTGTATATATGTACATACACACATATACATACACACACACACAGCAGTAAGCAATTCAGAAAACTGTTGTCTAGAAAACTGAAGTTAGGAATTACATCACTTTTGTTTATCTGTATCATTACTAAGAGTTGATATAACACACTGGGAGTTTTTTATGATTTTCTTTAGCAGTCTTGCAGTTAGTAATGTAATCAAACCCTCATCCATCCTCATCACTGAAGTTTTGTTTTGTTTTTTGCAGAACAAAGACAGGTGAAGTAGACTTTCATCACGTGCAACATCCCAATTTGTGGGGTTCCAAACCACCAAATCCTCCTAATGCCCAGAAGGTATAGAGTGGGAAACTAACTAATTAACTGAGGAAATAAATCAAACTAACTAAATAAGTAAATAATATCTTCTTTATTCTGAAAAATCTTACGGACAATGGGAGAAAAAATTGATTCAAATAAAAAACACTCTTTTTTTTTCTTTGCCTAAATAAAATGTATCAAACAAGTCCTACAGAAGTGTTCAATAGTCAGGAAAAATGCTGGTTCAGTTCAAATTGGGCTTTTTTTCCCCTTCATGAGCAATTTCTGTGAATATTTAAAACATAAATTCCTATTTTGTTGGAAAGTTTGTTTTATTTTTGAATCATTTGCTCCCAGTCCTAAAATATTTTGTTCTAAGAATGTTTTGTTCTAAAAAATAGGAAAAGTAGACATCCCATTTACTAAATACAATAGAACCTTATATTTCTTTTTTTTTATTTTTATTTTTGTTTATTGAATGAATTTATCACCAAACAGTAAGGTTATTTCAACTAAACCTTCTGTTTGTGAAGAAATATGCTAATGCTGTATTTGACTCTTATAATATAGAGGTGCTATAACAAAATAAATCTGAAATGTCTAGTATAAAAAAAAAGAAAAAGCAAGAAACGCTAGCTATAACAATTAAACATGACAAAGAAGTTGAAGCAATAAGAATAGGTAATAAGGAAACAAAACTATTACTCTTTGTAGATGATAGTATGGTATACTTAGAGAACTCTTGAAATTCAACTAAAAACTAGTTGAAACAATTAGCAACTTTGGGAAAGTTGAAAAATATAAAATAAACCCACATGAATCATTAACTTTTCTATATATTACCAACAAAATAAAGCAGGAAGGATAAAGAGAAGCTCCATTTAAAATAACAGCAGATATTATAAAATACTTTGGATTCTACCTACCAAGATAAACCCAGGAAGTACACAAACACAATTACAAATGACTTTTCATACAAATAAAGACAGATCTAAACAAATGGAGAAAAATTCATTGCTCATGAGTACACCAAGCCTACATAATAAAAAGGACAATTTGACCTAAATTGGTTTGCTTCTTCAGTGTCAGATCAATAAAAATACCAAATAATTATGTTTTTGATCTATAAAAAATATCATAACAAAATTTATCTAGAATGTTAAGAACACCAAAGATCAATGGGAAAATAATATGAAGAAAGGTAGTCTAAGAGTACCAGTGATAGTGTTCAGAACAATCTAGTTCTGACTAAAAAACAACAGCGCGCTGGATCACTGGGCAAATTAGGTACACAATACACAGCAGTAAATGATCACAACAATCAATGTTTGAGAAACGCAAATATTCAAGCTTTTGGAACAAGGTTTTGAAAAAAAGCCAGTTTGAAGAAAAAATCGTGGAAAATTGGGAAGCAGTTTGCTGGAAAATAGTCATAAACCAATATCTCATACCATATACCAAAATAATGTTAAAATGGTACATCGTTTTGATATGAAGGGTGATATCATGAACAAATTAGGGGAGCATAACATTTTACCTGACAGATCTATGGAGAAGGGTAGCGTTTATAAGCAATCAAGAGACAGAGAGGATCACAGAATGTATAATAATCAATTTTAATGGCATAAAATCAAACATTTTTCTACAAGCATAATGAACGCAGCCAAAATGAGATGTAAAACAGGAAACTCGGAAAGAATGTTTACACTACACTATTTCCTTCTTTTTTTTTCAGGGGGGAAGGCAGGGCAATTGGGGTTAAGTGACTTGCCCAAGGTCAAACAGCTAGTAAGTGTGTCAAGTGTCTGAGGCCTGATTTGAACTCAAGTACTCTTGACTCCAGGGCAGGTGCTCTACTCACCATGCCACCTAGCTGTCTAACACTACACTATTTCTCTAATAAAGAGACTCATTTTTTTCAAACATATTGAGAATTGAGCCATATTTATAAAAAGAAGAGCCATTCATGAATTGATAAATGGTCAAAGATATGAAAAGAGAGTTTTCAGGAGAAGAAAGCAAAGCTATCTATAGTCATAAAAATGCCCTAAATCACTATTAATTAGAGAAATGCTCATCAAAACAGCTCTGAGTTACCCTCTTACACCTATGAGATTGACTAACATGATAGAAAAGAAAAAAAAATGAAAAACACTGGAAAGGAATTTTGACAAATTGGGACATTAATGCGTTGTTGATAGAGTTGTGAACTGGTCCAGTTATTCTGGAGAACAATTTGGAACAATTTGGACTACACATACCTTTTGACCCAGAAATACCACCAATGGGTCTGTAGTTCAAAGTGATCAAAGAAAAAGGAAGAAGGAAAAGGATACAAGCATATATATCATTTTATTTACCTTTATATCTACTTATAAATATGTATGCATATATATGTGCATATATACACATATGTGCATATTATACACACAAAAAGTATTTATAATAACTCCTTATGTGGTGGCAAATAATTGGAGATGGAGGAGATAGCCATCAATAGGGGAATGGTTGAACAACTTGTGGCATGTAATTGTCTTAGAATGCTATTGTACTATAAGAAATGTAGAATCAAGAAATCAGTGTACACAGTAACACAGTGTTATAACAATATTAAAGTATATAACAAATATAACTATGAAAGATTTATCTACTCTGATCAATACAATAATCCAAGAAACTTCCATAAGATTCAAAAAAAAAAAAAAGGTTATCTAACTCCAGATAGAGGACTGACAAACTCTGAGTGAAAAATAAAATGCATTTTTTTTTACTTTCCTTATTTTTTTTAAACATGTCTAATATGGAAATATATTTTGCATGATTTCACCTGTATAATCGGTATCATATTTCTTGTCTTCTTAATTGGTGGTAAAGGGACTGGAGAGAGGTTGAGGCTTTGGAACTCAAAATTTTTTTTAAAAGTTAAAAATAAATGTTTTAAAATAAACTTATTACAACAATTTTAAGAAAGATGTTTATTCAATAGCCTTGTCTGAGCAGTCCGGATATTATAGGCTACAGAGATCTGAAGTCCTCTGAATTCCATTCTGGTGCTAAATGAAGGTTTTTTTTTTTCTTTCTCTTTTTCGGAGGAAAATAAACTGACTCAGTGGAAAAAAAAAAGATGAGAAAAGAAAAGAAGGATGTGATCGAATCTCAGTAGGTGCTACTTTCTGAATGAAGCTCATATTTAGGATTACAAAATATGAAGAATTATTAAAAAAGGTATTATGTATTGACCTATATATACTCTTATTTAAAGGAATGCAATCTAATTCAACCATCATTTAATAAACATGTGTTATGTGAAAAATAACGTTCTAGGCAATGGGTAAAAAATAGTTCCTGCCCTCTAAGCTCTTCCATTCTTCTTGATGGAAAAAACAAACAAACAAAAAACAAAACGAAACAAAATCCACTGACACAGATATATTCAGAATTTAGGAAGAATAATTACAAAGTAGTTTTTTTGGGGGGAGTACAATAAGAATCAGTGAATATACCAGTAAATGGTAGGTTAATCAAATATTCCTATTGCAGATAGCACAATTGCAAATGAAATGGAAGTTCATTGAGGACAGAATTATTTTGTTTTTGTTTCTTCAATTTAATAAGCACCTAATACATTTTTACTAATTGAATAATCAATTGATTGAATAATGTGTGATGAGACAGATATGATAGCCTGGAGTCAGACTAAGGAACTGAATGAGGATGTGAATGAAAAGTAGGGGACAGATTCAACAGATTTAGGGAAAGTAGAGTCAGTAAGATTTGACCCAGAGTAGGCACTTAAAATGCTAATTTACTTACTGCTTGATTGGATATTCTCTTTCAAATATACATTATTAAAGGAATAATTAAACTCACTCTTTGGTATGTGATTCATACTTTATGAGGATTTTCCCTTTCTTTCCATCATTACCTTTTCATAAAATCTTCCCTCCTTTTGCCAAAGCTAAAATATGACTTCTCTTGTAATGCTTTATAAGATCGTAGAGCTAGAACATATGTTTGAAGCCATTGAATACAATCCCTTCATTTACAGATGAGGAAACTGAGGCCCAGAGGAACAAATGAATTTTGT
Source organism: Phalanger gymnotis (assembly GCA_028646595.1). Lineage (NCBI taxonomy): Eukaryota > Metazoa > Chordata > Mammalia > Diprotodontia > Phalangeridae > Phalanger > Phalanger gymnotis. The sequence goes on along the minus strand of JAQQSZ010017593.1, from coordinate 4,016 downwards.
AGGTTTTTATATATTACTGACGCTTGGAGGTTTTATATATTATCATGTAGGTAGTAAGGATTGAAGCAGGGATTTGAAACTATGCCTCTAGCACTTCAGATCTAGTGTTATTTTCTCTATACAAAATTTCCTCAAACCTTAATGCCTCTAATAAATCCTAGTTGAGAGCCAGCATGATGTAAAAATTACCTCCTATTCAGGAAAACCTACCTTTAAGTGCTACCTCTCATGCATACTGGCTACTTTATGCTGAACTAGCTGGGAAGTACGGTGGATAGAGTGCTAGGCCTGGAATCAGAAAGATCTGAGTTCAAATGCATCCTGAGACACTTAAAGCTGTGTGACCCTGGACTAGTCCCTTAATGCTCTTTGCCTCAGTTTCCTCATCTATAAGATGAGCTGGAGAAAGAAAAGGAAAACTGTTCCAGTATCTTTGCCAAGAAAACTCCAAATGGGGTCATGAAGAGTCAGATAAGATTAAAATCACTCAACAATAACAACAGAAAGAAGCTGTTTAACATTTCAATGCTCTAATCACCTCTGGGAGACTATAATTCAAAGGGAAAGTACTGATCTGAATTAGTAAAGAGAGTCACCTCAGTAAGTAGGTCCTTATAACAATAAAGTGCAAGCCTTCTCTCAGCACTTTATATTTTCTTGTATTCTTTTCCAATAGCTTCTATTACTTTAAGTGTCCATCTGCCTTATCTCCTCCCTTTAACTTGTATTTGGAATATAGTCAAGGTGTAAGACATTAATTTACATCATTTCAATTTCAGAAAGGGGTCTTATTAGCTTTTGTATCTGTCCCAATTTATTTCAATTCTCCCAAGACATTGCTATAATATTGTGAGCAATGACTCACTGGGTTATGTCTTTATGGTACCCAGAAACCTGATACAGTGGATAGAGCAACAGGCCTGGAATCAGGAAGACAGAAGTTCAAATCCAGCCTGAGACACTTGCTAGCTGTATGACCTTGAGCAGGTCACTTAATCCTGGTTTCCTTTTCTGTAAAATTAAGATAATAATAGCACCTACCTCCAAGGCTGTCAGGATCAAATAATAATTATGAAGTGCTTAGCATAGTTCCTGGAACATGATAAGTACTATACAAATATAGTTATTATTATTAATAAATGACTTTTGATTGACAAGACAGTAATGTACAGCTTTAAAACACCAGGATTTTTGTGCAATGCATTTTCACTCACACAAAAGAAGTTTAAAGGCCTGAAATGAAACACACATCCATAATCAGCATGGGAAGACAAGGGAAATGAAAGAAAGATATAGGGAAAAATTATGCCACCAGATCTCAGGCATCAGAAAGGTAGTCTTCAGCCATAGCATGGAAAGAAACGCTACTCCTGGGAGAGTGCCCTGGACTTGGCTTATTAGCTTCAACAAAATCTCTATCACTCCCAAAACTTAATCCATGGGTCATCATGTCTACATCATTTCCATAAGGGGTCAGCTCATTCTTTTCTAGCACCCTTGGCTTTTATCAACATGGGAAACTATTCATTGTGCTGTGTCACCTCAAGAATCAGATTCTAGGTCCCTAAGTGCCTTGTCCTTATCTAAGACATCATCAGTGGGTGACAGATTCCAATAAGCAAATATCAATTATTAATAATACAATTGATAACAAATAAGCATAGTTTGTCAAGTACTTCAAGTCACTGGAAGTACATACAGAAAAGCAGAAAATAGAAATATGTAGAAGGAATTAGTGTTAGACCATATACAGCACTGAGTCCGGAGTCAGGAAGATCTGAATTTATTCATTTTTCCTCAAAAATAAGATGTATGATGACGGGTAAATTATTTTACCTCTGTTTACTTCCATTTCCTCAATTGTAAAATGACTTTCCCCTAGGATTGCTCTGAAGATTATATCAGATAATATTTGTAAAGTGCCTAGAATAGTGCTTGGCAAACAGGAAGTACTTACCAAATGCATGATTCCTTCTTTCTCTCTTTTCTTCTTTCCTTCCTTCTTTCCTTCCTTCTTTCCATTCTTTTGTTTTTCCCTCCCACCATCCATCACCAGATAAGCTGGCTGTATTTAAACAACATGAAGTATGTTGAAAATAGTAGTAACTCATCTGTAGATAATAATTTGCAGGTTGCAGAACATTGGCCACACAACAATACGGTAAATTAGACTGCTAATAAATGTTAGCTGGATAGATGAATAAGGCATTTTCTGAGATTGTGGGAAGAGACAGCGGGAGAATCAGTAAAGCTAAGAACACTGGATAATCAGAAGTGTACGGGGGCAGAGGGCTGGAAAACTATTTGATAATGAAGTTAAACTGTGCTCACTTTAGAATTCAGTTGGGAACTGCTGTAACCACTTGGTCTGGGCCCACAGGACACTACTCTGTTATTGGGGTGGGGATGTAATGTAGAGGACCACAGTGTACATGAGGAGACTGCAATGCATTGTTGAACAATTATCATGTAACGTAAGTGGTTATACACACACACACACCACATACGTGTGTATATGCATACATTCACACAAATATATATCTCCATGTATATGATACACATAGAGTTATAGACATGCCTTTGTAAATATGAAGGTATACATGTATACATATATACATAGGCATATCTCATATGTAATTATATGTCTATAACATGCAGAATGAAGGACAACTATGTGTCACAGTGGATAGTGCACTGGGCTTGGAATCAGTAAGACTCACCTTCATGAATTCAAATCCAGCCTCAGACACCTACTAGTTGTGTGACACTGAGCATGTCACTTAACCATATTTGCTTCAGTTCCTCATCTATAAAATGGGGTGAAGGAAATTGCAAACCACTCCAGCGTCTTTGCCAAGAAAACGCCAAATGAGGTCACAGAGATTCAGACACCACTGAACAACACATAACATATAGCAGCTACAAGGCCAGCTGGGTAGTTCAGTGGATAGAATCAGGAAGACTCATCTTCCTGAGTTCAAATCTGGCCCCAGACACTTACTAGCTACGTGACCGTAGGCTTAACCCTCATCTGTAAAATGAACTGGAGAAGGAAATGGCAAATTACTCTAGAATCTTTGCCAAGAAATCACCAAATGGAGTCACAAAGAATAAGACACAACTGAAACAACTGAACAACCACAATAACTTGAGTATGCAATATACATAAGAAGAAACACAAAGACATCCATACATATCGCATGATTTATTTTTGTCCATTGGGTTCTTCAGTGATTCAAGAGAATCAGAGGAGACTTCCATTGCTTTCTGTAATAAGGTGGAGCTTTCCAGGGGAACACTGACTAGAGACATATGTGTCAGGCAGGCACTGCTGGTTTTTTATCTGCATTGTTGGGTAGAGTGTATACATGGACACAATAGGTACATAAAAGTACAATCACCGGCAGAGAAGTAGCTGCAATATGGTTACTTGCAATAGTAATAATACTCCTGTTTTGTTCTCAATTGTCTCTCCTCTCCTTGTAGTTGCAAGACTAAATTCAAGGACCGAGGTACATGCATAGAGGCAGGTATAGCAATAAATATACTATGACTTGGACAAAAGACTGATCCTGACCATGAACTCTCATAGGAATAAGGATAGTTTCATTCTTTGTACTTGTATGAACAGCGAATATCACATTGCTTGATACATAGTAGGCACTTGAGGAATTCTTGATATGTTGATGGATTAACTGTTATCCTTTTGGACTTGGATTCAAGTGTGGTGCACTGAATTCTGCAGCAGAAGCCTTGAATTCAAATCACACTTTGGTCAATCACTACTTGGGCAAATACCTTTATTTCTTTATTCCTTAGTCTTCATATTTATAATTTGAGGGGTTTGGAATATATGACCTCTAAGATCACTTCTGGCTCTAAATCTGTGATCATGTCATCTTTGGCCAGCTGGTATTTCCTCAACTGGGACTATCCAATATATCAAGGAAATCACAGGTTTGGGTCATGTCTGTCCCATGATCTTTCAAAGCAAAGACATCTAGGGCCCCTTACAG
>JAQQSZ010017592.1:0-10766 GCA_028646595.1 Phalanger gymnotis | reverse complement strand
AGACAGGGAGAGGGAGAGAGAGGGACAGGGAGAGGGAGAGAGAGGGACAGGGAGAGGGAGAGAGACAGAGACGGGGAAGACAGATAGGGGAGAGACAGAGATGGGAGAGTGAGGCAGAGGAGAGTGAAGAGAGGGAGAGACAGGGAAGGAGAGGGAGAAGAGGAGGAAAAGAGAGGAAGAGGGAGAGAAGCAGGGGCAGGGCTCTTCAACTTGCAGATCATCACTCCTTCACCGTATTGTACGAATATATTTCCTCATCTGGAAAAGGGATAATGATCCCTGCAGCACGCCCCTTATAGTATTGTGAAGAATGTCCCTAAATGGACTGACAGCCTTTAAGTGGCTATGTAAATGTCTGTTAATAATAACTAGTCTCTCTCCCCATCTGTAAAATGGGCATGGTGATAACCATGGTGACACTCCAACGACATATGAAAGGAGGAGGCTGGGCCAGGTCCCTTCCAGCTCTAAGTGAGGATGCTAGAGATGCTCTGGGTTGAGAAGAGCCACATTTCTGTGGTGCTTCCAGGTTCACAAAGCCCTCTCCTCACTGCCACTCTGGGCATTATTATTAAAGACTCCGAGTCAGCCTCTACAAATGCCCCCTGGAGCTCTCCCCCAACACCGCCCTGAGTTTTCAGAGGCTCTGCCGGCAGAGGACAAGCCACGTGACCCACAGAGCCCACTGCGACCAACATCCAGGGTAAGCTAAGCCTAGAAGCCTGGTCGCCGGCACACGGCACCAGCATTTTCAGACACAGGGATTCATGAAACCAAAATACACAAAGGTCTTGTTCAATTCCATTTCAAAGTAGCAGCCATAGAAAGGGAAGGTGTTGGGATACGAATCACAGTTTCAAGCCAGGTTGCTAACATCTGTTCACACTGATTTAACTGTGGGTTCACATCACCCCCTAAAGGAACTGAGCTCTCTATCAAACAAGAAGGCCTAGAGTCTGCTGGATGGACCCTCTCTCAGGGCAACCAATATTTACTAAGACAGCAGTGCCTACTGTGTGCAGGGCCTCTAGCTAGACGCTGAAGACGCAGACACCAAGACCAAATGAAACACAGCGCCAGCCCACAACCCAATGGGAGGATGTGGCTAGGCAGGAAGCTAAGTAAAGCAATAGAGTGAAGTCAGGGAGACTGGAGGCCAAACCCCACATCTATGACATCCTATTTCTCTGAGGCAGCTGGTAGCATGCTGGATAGAGTACTGGACTTGGAATCAGAAAGACCTAAGTTCAAATCTTGCCTCAGACATTTACTAGCTGCGTAGCCCTGGGTAAAATACTCTCCTAACCTCATCTGCAAAATGGGCAGAATACTAACACCCAACTCCTAGGGTTGTTGTATGGATCGAATGAGGTCATATTCGTAAAGCACTTAGCACAGCGCCTGGCACACAGTAAGTGCTATATAAATGTTAGCTATTATTATTATTGGTGGTGTTGTAGTATGTGTAGCGCTTTGTAGGCCTTAAGTGCCCTATGAATACTGGCTGTTATGATTATGCAACACTATACACAAGCAAGTATAATTCAAGGCAGAATGTGATGAAAATAGACTCAGAAAGAAGCGTACTGAGAAATGCGAGGGGAGCAAGGGAGAAACCCTATTTTGCTGGGGGAGGAGGAGGGAACCCAGGGAAGGGTTGGCACCCAAGCTGAGCCCCAGAGAAAAAGGGCTCTCAAGGATTCGAGAAAATCCAAGAAAAAGGATTCCAAGAAGTGGCAAAGAAAAGGTAAAAGGATGTTTCTGGTGATATCAGAGTCCTAAGATGAGAAGACAAGATTGGGGAATACACCAGTTTATATAGAAGATAGAGTCCACGAAGGGAAGAAATGAGAGATAAGCCTGGAAAGGAAGATTAGAAACCTCACTGGAATATTCCCCAGACGGTGGCTACTACCTCTAGGTTCAAGAGGTACCCACTCCTAAAACTATAACTCACCAGCCCCCACCAGTGTGCTTCCCATTAATAGTCAGTCACAGTCACAATTAGCTTAAAACAAAGGCATTTACTGAGATGTCATAGTCAATAAGACCAATAGCTACAAAACAATTCCCACTCACTCTCATGAACTGGGGTACCCTCTCCCACAAATACAGCCCTAGGAGGAAAAGTAGGCATAAACTTGGAGCACAATTACAGTGAGGCACACACGAGGTCAGGACCCCATTGTCTTTCCTTTTCTCTCTTCTTGGAGTCCTTAAACTATTCCTTCCCCCTGGGTGGAAGTAGCTTTGCTGGGTTCCCTGGGTCTGTTTATCTCCACACATCAGTTCTTATCTACTAGAGATAATTCCCCCTTGGGACCATGGTTAGCTCTCTTCTCTGCTGCCAGGGGTCACATTCCCGAAACTTCTCTCTCACTTATGGCAACTCTAATTATTAAGACGTGTTTTCTACCATCAAGACTAAACCTATCTCTTTGCAAATTCCACATGCTGTTCCCAGTTTTGCCTTCTGGTACCAAACAAAATAATATGACCCCTCTTCTGCAGGACATTCCTCCATAAGTAGGATATGCAAAACAGGAGTTGAGGGGAGAGAATAGTGTCATCTGCACAGAAGTGATAATTAAAGCCAGAAGATGGGATGAGGTCACCCAGAGAGAAAGTATAGAAAGAAAAGAGTGACAAGGACAGAAAAATACGGAAGGGGCACAATGAATCAGCCAAGGAGACAGAAGAGAGGGCAGAAAAGCTAAGGGAAGAATTTCAAGACCTCTCCTCTATTTCTCAGATCCTCCCTCCTCAGAATCCTGAAGACACCAAATCACTTTCATATTCAAGGTATTTAATTCACTGCGATCTAGATCGGTGTAGAGGGCCAGCTCTGAGATAGTCCCCAACAAGACGAGTTCAGGCAAGGCTTACACTGAAGCCTAGTCTTGTCCTTGGGCTGAATTACTCAAGACGTGGGCTCTCCAACCCCCTTACATATAAGTGTACGTATAGAATATTTTGTTCCCAGAAAGGATACCGATGCAGTGCTGGTAAGGAGCAAGGAAACAAAGTACGCAATGTGGTTAACAATTGCCAAATGTTTTCATGAGGAAGTTATTATATTTACCAGCTTGGAGAATATATCTACCCTTTCTTTCTGGTCAATAAACAGAGCTGTTCTTTACTCTTCCACCTGGTCCGCGTTTTTCTTTCACCCTCTCCAGCATTAGGCTATCTCCGACCATTCCATGCCACAGCCACGGGCAGCAGATCGTGAGTCAATATCTAGCCCCAGGATCTTCTCAGCCCTGAGCAGGGAGGTGCTAAAGGGAGAAAATCCCAGGTCCTTCCCAAGTTTAAAAAAAGTCAAATGGACTCCTTAAGACCTTTCCCAGAATCACAGCCAGATAGACCCATAGAATACAGACTATCAGAGCTGGAAGGGCCCTTTAGAGTTCATTGGGTCCAACCACCTCATTTTAAACTGTGACCCAGAAAGGCATTTCCACAAGATGTCACTGAGTTACTAGTACCACCAGAACATGAACCCAGGTCTCCTGATTCCCAGTCAAGGTCCAGCTTCTCTTTCCTTTATGACTGTTGTTGTTTTGTCCTTCATTCTTGAAGAGGACCGTGATATCAGGGATGTGATGTCATGACATGCAGGTAAATTGGATTTTAAGTGAGGGAGGGCTGTACAGAGTAATAAGAGGTCCCATTTCTATTACACTATAATATAAAACAAAGTGTTTGACTTACAAAATTTCTAAAGTACAAAATGCAGGTATCATACCTCCCATTTTACAGACAAACATTCTAAGGCCCAAAGAAGAGAATTATTTTGTCCAGAGTCACACAGCTAATTAAGTGTCACACCTGGGGATTCAAACCCAGCTCTCATTATTACTAAATAGAGTTTAACTTTTCATTCTAGCAGATTGCCTTCCCTTTATAACTCCTGCCTTCTCTCTTACCAATACTCGGCCAATGAATAAAAAGACATTTGTAAGCCTCCTGCTTTATTAATTGCCCTTTTCTGCTTCTCTCCCGGCTCCCCAGTGTCAGAGTGCTCTCTGCCTATAAAGGAAAGGTAGTCCAGATATAATAGAAATGCAATTGGACATTGGAGCTATGGTACCCCTGGGTGTGCTTGTGATTAGGGCCAATGCCATCCTCACCATGGTCCCGGGAATCGTCTTCAGCAAGTACCTTCTGGTAGGAACAACTTAGCTTGCGTGCATAGAACATTTCAAGCCTGTGATACAGAGGAAAAAGCGCTGATCTTAGAAGACCCCAGTTGAGTTCTGGGGGACCTTGGACAAATACATCATCTTAGTTTCCTCCTCAGTCAAATGCAAATAATATTTGTCCGACCTATCTCATCAGGAGGCAGCTGGTGGCACAGTGGATAGAGCACTGGGCCTAGAATCAAGAAGACCTGAGCTCAAATCCAGCCTCAGATACTTCCTAGCTGTGTGACCCTGGGCAAGTCACTCAACCCTGTTTGCCTCGGTTTCCTCATCTCTAAAATGAACTGGAGAAAGAAATGGCAAACCACTCTAGTATCTTTGACAAGAAAATCCCATGGACAAGATTGGTGTGCTCTTGTACACAGAAACACAAAGAGTCATAGACATGAGTGAATAGCAGCAATCTCTTCAGATGATCATGAAGAAAGGGTTTTGTAAATGTTAAAAGCCCTACAAAAACACTCCAATACTCCAATAGCTAGGATTTATGAGGTTTACAAAGTGTTTTACATGTAACAATATCCGATCCTCATGAGGACCCTCAGAAGTAGAGGTTGTTATTATCCCCATTTTATAGATGAGGAAACCGAGAGGTTAAGTGTTGCCCAGGGTCACACAGCTGAGTGTCTGAGCGGGGATCTGAACTCATATCTTCCCAATTTCAAGTCCAAAGCTCTATCTGCTTTGCCTGCTGGAGATCTCAGGGAACTGGGATAGCATTAATGTGGCTACTTCTTCCATCGATGCTGATGACAGCTCTCCCTGCCTGCCCGTACTGTATGACATTGGTTTATATCCTTCTTAAGTCCGCTCAGGGAAGGATGTAGAAGAGGAGAGGGGATCCATCCGGTATGTCGAAGGAATTATCCTGCCATCGAGGAGATGCCAGTGAAGCCTGTGGGCTTTCCACTGATGTGGCCCTCACCCAGTGACCAGCGCACCTCTATTTTCAATCACACCTTTCTGTGATGACAAAGGATGACAGGAGAAAAATATGTGCTATAGTGTCACAACCATTCTCCCCTTTGGTCTGACAATAGCCCTGTGAGGGGATTGTTACACCCATCTGCCAGATGGGGAAACTCATGCTCAAAGAGTAGAGGTGACTTGCCTAAGGTAACACAGCTTGCAAATGAGTAACTGGTAGTATTCGAATCCAAGCCTTCTGACTAGTATCCCATACCATACTGTCTCCCCTACAAAGCAAAACCTCCACTAAAAGGGAGATCTAGCTAAGTAGAACTCTTAAATAAATGAAAATTTTAGGAATTCCAACTTTTAAAAGAAAAAGATGAAAACCACACACAAAAAAACACACAAAAAAGTACATATAAGGGATTTAGCAAAAGTAAACAAACTCACCAGGAGTATCCTAAGCCTCAAGGAATTCATGGCGCTCAGTCTCCTACACCTTCTCCATCTCCATCCATAAGCCTGGGCACTAAGAATTCACATTCAGCCAAGTCTCCTCCAACATTTCCATCCCTACCCACAGGCCTGGGCAGTGAGAATTTCCGTTCAGCCCAGTTTCCTCTACTTTCCCCATCTCCAACTTCATCTTCAACAAACGTTAATTAACCATGTACTATGAGCAGGACCTGGAGAGGGGGCACTGCAAAGGACACAAAAGAGGAACATGATACGGTCCTCCCCTCAGGCGGCTCGCAGTCAAGGAGGGGGCAATCTCACACATATATAAACATAATACACGATGAGTGCGCAAGAAGTACAAGCAAAGGGTTCATTGAGGTATCTATGGAGAAGAAAAGGCATCAGGGAAGGCTTCTTAGAAGAAGCAGCCTTATTAAAGACTCTTCTCTACCCAAAAGCCAAGAGTGAGAGCTAGCACAAAGGATCATGGTCCTCAGCATCTGCCAATGACTTTAACTTACTTTGGTTAACAAACACATTCCTAGGGGGATACCCATAGGGACCGGACCCTAGGGTTTCACCAGCATAGGGAACTCCTAGATCTACCAATGCAGGGCCACACCTTCTCTGTGACTTATGGGCTGGGGGGAAGGGGTGGGTCTGGAGCACTGAGAGGTTAAGTTACTTGCCCAGGGTGCCACAGCCAGTATGTGTCAGAAATAAGACCTGAACCCTCAACCCTGGCCTTTGTAGCTTCAAGGCCATCATTCTATCTCTTATGCTCTTTGGAAAAAAAAAAGAATCTCTTTCAATCTGTTACCTCACTAGATCATCACAACTCTCATGGTTGTGGTCCAAGTAGTATTACCCCCTTGTAACAGAAGTGGAAACCAAGGCCCAGAGAGAAAAGGATTTCCACAAGGTCACACAGCAAAGATTTGAACACAGATCTCCTGATTTCTTATCCAATGCCTTTTCTATAACACTGTGCTGCTACTGTTTGGAGCTAGGCATTTGAGAAAGATTTTCAGCTAATAAGTTAGATAGAGGACTGGGCTTGGAGTCGGGAGACATGGGTTCAAATCCTGGCTCTGGCATTCACTATGTGACCATGGGTTTCTCCTCTCTAAACCTCAGTTTCCTCATCTGCAAAATGGGTACAATGAGGCTCGCCCTACAGACTTAATAGGGTTGTGTAATGAGGAAAGTTTTGTAAACAGTACAGAAATGTGAGTTATTTTTTAAATCATAGCAATAATATTAATAACTATGAAAGATTTGGGGAGATTATACATCATTAACAGGAAAACTTATTTAACCATAAGTCCCCATACCCCAAACATCCTGGTTACTCATTGGTGTCATCAAATATGTATAGCTTTAAAGGTTATACATATAAGATTGGAAGCCAGTGGGGGAAAAAGGCTGAAAACCAGCAAAAATGGGTACCGAAAGAACAAGGGAAGCCCCTTCTGCATGAGACAGACCTCAAAGTATAAGTAGAAATTCCATCACCCAGGGCAAATTTGATCCAGCTGGGATAGGGAGGAGTCTAAGGCACGATCACTCCTGTGCAAAGTTAAGGCAGATTAGAAATAGGTTAGGGAAGGTGAGAAGCTGAAGAACTAAGAGGCCAAGATGTCTGAAAAGGGCAGGGATGAGGTCATACTCAATGAAACATTTATTAAGTGCCCACTACTGTGTTAAATGCTGGGCATACAAAAACAAAAAGAGAGACAGACCTTGCCCTCAAGGAGCTTATATTCGAATGAGGCTAACAACACACAAAAGAAAGCTGAAAAGATGGGAAGGGAGACAGGAGGTATCCGTGATGGGGGGATGGTAGAGAACTAATTTAAAAAACCGTCTGAACTGAGTGCCACCAGAAGGGAAATGAGGGATAAGAGGGCGTGTCTGTCCTGGCCTCTGTCCTCAGATGGAGGAGTTTATGGCTCTACCCTCCAATCAGCAGGCATTGATGAGGTGTGAGCAACAAGGCATCATGTATTTTGCAAGATGATGGGATTTCCCAAAGATGAGTTTACTAGGGCCAAGATGGAGAGACCCAATGAGTGCCCGGAGAAACCAAAGAAGGATGAGAGGTGAAGAAGACTAATAGCTAGGGACCAAAGTGATTGCAGAGAGGGCAGAGTGACCAGGGCGGGGGGAGGGGGGGTCCAATAGATCACAGCAACAAGTATCCGGGCAGACTGGGGTGAACTTTCAAAGACAGACGGCTGCTTGCTTAGTGAATCTGAGCGATGAGGGTGTGGCGTGCGGAAATCACCAGTGGGGAGCAAAGAGCATGACCATTCTTTCTCCTGGCCCTGTGTGAGAGAGGCCTGAAAGAAGCGGCCAGCCTTGCCGAGCTACCAAGAGAGGTAGCATCCTGAGGAGAAAGCTAGTCCAGGGGAGAACCAAAAAGATGGAAAGAATTCGAAAAGTTTGTAAACAATAGATGAGGTTTCCACAGTGCACAGTGGAAAGGGAGGTCAGAGGAGGATATGAACAAGCAAAGGCTAGGGTTGAGCTAGGGATGAGAGGGTCTTGGCACCTGGACAAACAGTCCCACCATGGATCCTGTCTTTGGAGAGAACATAGCCTGTCCCGCTCTCCAAACTCCATTGTCAGAAACCCCACTCCCTCCCCCTCCCCCTGAGCTGCCTCCTCCCCACTAACCCCTAAGGGGGTATGGGTTGGTGGTGGACCAAAAATTATAGGAAGGGCAGCATCTAGACCATGGCAGGGAAAAGTAAGCCCCCCAAGTGTTAGGGCCGGAAGCAAAGTTCCAGCTGCCCTGCATTTGTTATGGCTCTACTGAAAGTTCACAGCATTTGTGGGAAACAGAAAATTAAACATCAAAAATAAAAGATGTCTACAAAGACTGGCCCCAGGCCCTGAGGAAAACCTCTTGCTCTCAGTCTATCCTATGATCTACTGCATTTCCCTGAGCGTCTAACTCATGGAAGCCCAAGTCCAAGATTTGGAGCTGCGAAGACCAAGGACACTATATACTTCCACTATATACATACAGTCTCCTGTGGCCCTACCTCATCCTTTCCACCAAATCTGCAAATATCCAAACAATGAGGCCTGAAGAAGAAGCCTTGGGATTGACATCTACCCAGGCCTTAGCGCCAGCCTTTGGCAAAGACCTTGCCAAGAGACAGTCAAAACCAACCACAGATCATGGAACCTGGTGTCCCAGAGAAGAATGGATGTGTTGGGGGCACTCAGCTAGCTCTGCTTGCACTGGCAAACCTCTCCTGACCAGCTCTGACCTAGCACAACAGGGGATGCACCCGAATTCATTCCCCAACTCATACACCAACTGTCCAGAGGCTTTGCCCCCTTACAATTCCCTGCCTCTTTCTTTGACTGGAAGGGGCCCCAGAGACCATCTACATCAACCTTCTCATTATACTGGCAGGAAACCTTGAGGCCCTGATCAAAGTGACTTACAGGATAATAGGATGTAGGGTAGGAAGAGGCTTGAAAGATCAACTAGATCCCCCTACCCATTTTACAGATTAGGAAACTGAGGCCAAGACAGCAGAAGAGACTCGCCCAAGACCACTGATAGGTAGCAGAGCCAAGCTTCGAATCCTAGGTTTTCTTGTGCTGAGTCCAGAACTCTACCTATACCTCCATGGTTCTTATACACAAGGCCCAAGCCAAGACCTGCTCGGTGGGTTCTGCTTTCAAAGAGCATATTCTCAAAAGCCCAACAGAGCTCCAAGCTCCAGGTCTGTCCCATTTTCCCTGCCCCAGCCCCTAGAAACGCTCTTCTTGAGAGCCCAGTAACACAGGCTCCGATACGTATAACACTTTAAAGTTTACAAAGCACTTTCCTCAAATCAACCCAGTGAGACAGGTGGCACAAGGATTATCCCCATTTTACAGATGACAAAGCTGAGGCTCCAAGCTAGGGAGTGGCTTGCTCCCTTGTCACACCCATGAGGAACAGAAGCAGGCCTCCTGTTTCCACGGCCATTGAGATCTCATGGCCTCCAGAAGCCCACACCATTTGTATGGTTACAGACTCTCTGTTTTAATCTTTTCAAGGAACAGCGTTTCGGTCCTGGTGAACGGCCCCACTTTGCACTGGCCCCAGAAGGGGCTCCCAGGGGTGGCCTCACTGTGGCTGTGGCCGCAGAATCCCCATACTCACCCGGAGGCTTCATGTAGTACTGCTCGATGTCAGCCATGTCCGTGTGCAATGCACACTCCAGGTAGGTAAGGATCACCTTCCGGCTGTAGTAATACCTCATGGCCAGAAGGAAGACAGGCACAAAGCAGGTGAGCAACAGACATCTGGTCAGCACGAAGCACAGCACTGCGGAAGAGAAGGAAGGAACAGGAAAGACTGCAGACCTGTCATCTGGAATGGACAACCCAGCCAGCCTCTGCAGGACAGGGGCCATGCCCTCCCTCCCTTCCCCATCCTATTGCTCAGCAACAAACAATTCACCAGGGCAGCGGAAAGTCCAGCTCCCAGCCATCTCAAGAAGGCATTTGGAGGGAGAAAAAATGTGTTTCCTTCATCTTTTAGGGACAGAAATAATGGAAATTCATGATTCTACCACTATACTGATAGGGAAACTGAGGACCTGAATCATGAAGGGACTTACATGATAAGGGAACTTAGAGCTGGAAGATCATCCAGATCCAATCACTCACTTTCCAGATGAGGAAACTAAGGTGCTATATAGATACGTATATGTATATGTGTGTGTGTGTGTGTGTGTGTGTGTGTGTGTGTGTGTGTGTGTATGGCTTTCTTCATAGCAGCATTGTCAGGTGGATAGAGCAAGTATCAATAGTCCCATTTTGCAGCTTAGGAAACTGAGGCTGAGAGAGCCACAGAATTTCAAGGAAATTCTAGAAGAGACCTAGTTGAAATCTCATTTTCACATGATGGTTCCAACCTGTCGACGCCAAGATTCCAATCCAGTTTTCCTGACCGCCTCCCGATGGGGGGTAGAGGAATTAAGAAATGGCAAAGTAGATAGCAATAGCTATGCTGAGGGAGAATGAGGCAGGCAGGAGCCCAAGGCTGGAGAAGCAGGAATCCTCAGTTCCTTGACTGCACCAAGCCCAGACTCCTGTCCTGGGGTGTGTCGCACTGACAAACATTTCCTATATCCCACACAGACAAGGAAACCGAAGTCAGTCCAGCTGTGAGCTGGG
>JAQQSZ010017591.1:0-10766 GCA_028646595.1 Phalanger gymnotis | reverse complement strand
CTCAAGGTCTTAAAAAAATAGATGTTCAAAAGTAAAAAAGTTTTTTTTTCATGCAACTAGAAAATAAGATGCACAGGCAATGGGGCATAGAGATTTATCTTGCCCTACAAGAAAGGAAGGGAAAGGGGGATGGGAGGGGAATGGGGTGACGGAGGGGAGGGCAGATTGGGGAACAGAGCAACCAGAGTGTACGCAATCTTGGAGTGGGGAGGGGGGAGGAAATGGGGAGAAAATTCGCAATTCAAATGCCTGTGAAAATCAATGCTGAAAACCAAACATATTAAAAATAAATTAAAAAAAAAGAACAAAAATAATACTTGAGCTTTCCTCTCTACTGACATTCCATTCCCCAGGTTCAGGTGAGCTTGGATTCTCAGAGGCTATACCAGAAGGAAAACTCTGATAGGTCCTACCAAGCTAGAACGTCTTTAATTAATTGTCACAGATTTATGTCTGTCATTTGAGGTCTAGCTGAGCTAAATCTGGAGATATCTACCATCAGAAGATTGCCCAGCAGGCAATGGAGTTGGTGGTGGTGGTTTGGTGAGGCAGCAACTTACTAAGACTACTTTACTAAGGCACGGATCTATGTCAGTAAAGAAAGAACTTATGATGACTAGAGACACAAGTTTGAACATCATGGTTCAAATCCTACCTCTGCTAGTTCCTGGGATTTTGGCAAGATCCCTTCAACTCATTGAATTCTCTTCTCTCAGCTTTAGCACCCTGCCAGACACACAGGAAGCACTTAATAAATGTGCTCTCTCTCTCTCTCTCTCTCTCTCTCTCTCTCTCTCTAAAATGAATGACATTATTCTCAAGGTTCAGCTTAAGAACCTATGAAATCACAGAACTTTTTTAAAGCAAACCCTCTCATGGTCCAGCATTAAATCCTTAATAATTATCTTGGTCCTTTCGAATATATTTTTTGGGCGAGGCAATTGGGGTTAAGTGACTTGCCCAGGGTCACACAGCTAGTACGTGTCAAGTGTCTGAGGCTATATTTGAACTCAGGTCCTCTTGACTCGAGGGCCAGTGCTCCCTTTGAATACATTTTTTAAAAAAGACTTCATTTTTCTTAATTGTGTTTCCTTAGTGCAGTTTCAACATAGGGTTTATAATCTAATGAATTCACGTGTATAGGGAAGTATCTTGAAATTATAAAACATTCTCCTATGAACACAAGGTACATACCATCATGAAAGACTTCTAGAATTTTAGAGTTGAAAGGGATCCTTTAGAGCACCTAGTTCTCATTCTGTCATTTTGTCGATGAAAAAAACTTAGGCACTGAGAGAAGTGATTTGCTCGAGGCCACAGTATTAGAACCAAAGTCTCCTGACTCATAAGCAGTGTACTTTCCACTATGCTATGCTGGGCTTCTTCTTTTCTTCTTTCTCCTCCTCTTTTTTTTCTTCCTTCTTCTTTAAACAACAACAGTAATAAAGAGCTACCTTTTAATTCTAAGAACTGCTTTGGGACACAACAGTTCTAATTTCAATAGTCTCTATGTTCATTATCATTCATAAATTGAAAGAACCCAGCAAGGCATAGTCTTAAAAGGACTAAATACGAATCAGAATACCTGGGTTCAAGTTTTAGCTCTGCCACTGTGTGACCTTGCACAAATTACTCATCTGTCTGGGCCTCACTTTCCTCATCTGTCAAAGGAAAGGATTGGGCTAGATGCCCTCTTGAGCTCGTTCTCCTCCTAAATCTGTAATTCTAAGTAATAATTAAGGGGGAAGATGTTTTTCTTATTCATTGATTCACTTTATAAGAACCAACACATACTGGTCAGTGAGGTTGAGCTCCTTGGTACATTCAGCAATGCTTCCTGTTGGTTTTTTTTTCTTGTTGTGCACAGTATAATTTTGGTTACCACATCAGTCAGAGTAACAAGGTTTTTCTCCACCAAGGACACACAATCAAGGGAAAAAGAGAATATTGACTGGACCAACTTTGGCATGTGACATCAACACTGAAACTTTCCAATATAAATGCATTCTCTCTGTTTTCCCCCCTCAATCAGTTCAACAGCGTACCAATTACTAGTCATTGTGGTAAAAACAAATAAGGCTTCATTAACATCGCCTTTCTGATGGTGGTAAACAAGTTTATTTACACTTGAGCACTGCTGAAGAATAAGTCATAGAGAAAAGTTCGTGGTAGGTGGCCCTGCTTTTTTCATTAAGGCCAGCTTTTACAAAATCACTGGGAACTCGGTTAGACAAGCGGCTATTGAAGTAAGCCCGGGGTTAATGAAAGTATGGTGTTTGTGCTTGTTACACGTGGGACAGCAACACTTGTAATCATGGATGGTCACATTTTTTTAATGATATATGTCTCTGCTCTTGCTAGCATTCTTTCTTAACCCCTTGTGACTTTGTTCTGCTTGCAGTGGCTATGTGTAATGGATAATTTAGATTTATGCAAGGAGAGAACCTCTCCCTCACACCTACTGTTCATAACCAACTGAAAAAAATATGTTAGATTATAGGATGGTTCTCACTACTGGCAAGACAGGCGAGGGCCATAGATTTAGAATTGAAAGGGACCTTAGGAGTCTTCTGGTCCAGCTCTTCCATTTTAAAGATAAGGAAATTGCTTCAGAAAGTTTAAGTCTCTTGACCAAGGTCACACAGGTACAGCTGAGCTTGAATTCAACCTTTGCACTTCTGGCTACAAATCAAATGCTCTTTTTGCTTTATATAAGAAAGAGTATTTCAAATGATCAGCTAGTTTTGGGGAGGGAGGTAGTGGTTACATGAGAAAGTAGCAACTAAAAATCAGTCAGTGAATAAACCTTTATTATGTGCCCACTATGTGCTAGCACTTACTATAAGCTAAGCCCTAGGTATACAAAAAGAGGTGAAATAGAATTCCCTGCCTTCAAGGAGTTTACAATTTTACATGAAGTCTCTAAACTTGTTTCCCTCTTTGATATTAGGAAACATTGGTCCTGGAGAACAGGTAATGAAACGTGCCTCCCTCCTCTTGGCAGAGGCAGGGAAGGGGAGGAGGGCTACAGGGGTGGAATGTTACACACACTGTCAGATGCAGTCAGTATATTGCTTTTGTGTAACTATTTTTCATTGTTAAAAGAGAGGGTTCAATTCCAGTGTACATGTGTGTAGGGGAGAGGGGACAGGGTATTGCCAGAAATAAGTGTAATGTAAAAACAAAACTTATTTTTACAAAGTATGATGGATAGGGAAACTAAAAAAGAAAGAAAGATTTTGTTTACCAATAAGCAAAGATCTTCATTTAAATACTGTACTAAAACAACAAAAGAAGAATGGAAAAGGCCAAATCACTACCACGAAGTTTAGTATCTAAAGCCAAGAAATGAGGGAAGATACCTTGCAAACAAAAGTACATTTGAATGAAGGCTTCCATTGCTACCACTCTTCAAAGTATTCTTTTACTGAACCAACAAAATGGGGAAGAGTTGTGAATGCAGTTCAAAAGTACTAACCCCAGAACCTAGCTATTCTTCCAAGGTTGATACAACCCTTTATCCTAATGCAACTATAAAATAATACATCCAAGAAATGCAATGAGGTTCCCTGAATAGAGGTCCAGTCTTAGAGTCAGGAATCATAGATTTAGAACTTTAGAGCCTTTAGAAGTCATCAGTCTGACTCAATCATTTTTCCAGGTGAGGAACCCAAGACTCAGAGAGACTAAGTTATTTGCCTAGTCATATAGGTTGTGATAGTGAAGAATCTGAACCCATATTGTACCATTCTGTGTATGTATGTGTCGCTCTGTCTTTAGTTCTCTGTCTCTGTCTCTCTCTGTGTTCTCTGTCTTTCTCTCCTTCCCCCACCCCTAGCATTCTCAAAAGAATACTAAGGGTCAGCCAGAACCTTAGCTCTTTATGGTACGACTGTGATAATCCAACTGGACTAATTTTTTTTTCTTCTGGGGGGCTCTGGTCACCTGCCCAGATGGTATAGACAGCATCATTCCTGCCTGATTGGCAGATCTTGCCAATTCATCTGCCCTGGATCAGTCTCAGAAGCGGGTCCAAGACCTTTCTCATAAGTCTACCATTGCAGCAAGAACTCAATTCCAGTCATCTGAGGCAAAAGGCCACAAGATACCAAGATAAGGCTAGAAAATCTTAAAGAGGTGACTGGAGGCTCTCCTGCCCTGAAGCCTTAAGGAGGTCTGTCTAAGGAGTTTAGTACAAACCAATGGCACATCTTCCATACCTGACAGCATATGCATTATTATGCACTCAGGATCCCCTCACCTCTTCAGTAAGGGTAGAGAAGGCCATGCACTTATTATTCAAAGACCAGCTTCGCAATCTTGGTTGTGGCTCCCCAGGCTTCTCATGGCCCTATTTGTTTCCTATCATCCTCCAGCATGTTGAGACAGGAGCATTGAGTAAAATGGTAGGACCTGATTTTAAGCATTAGTCAATCAGACAGCAAATATTTATTAAGTGCTGACTAGTGCCAGACACTGAGCTAAGAACTGCAGATACAAAGAAAGGCAAAACACCTTCAAGGAGCATACATTCTAATGTGAGAGTTGACATGTAAATGACTAGGTACATACAAGATATGTACAGAGAAGGTGGTAAATAATCTGAAAGTGGAAGATATTTTGAACTGAGCCTTGAAGAAAGTCAAGAGAAGTCAGAGGTACAATTGAGGGGTCAGAACATTCCAGGCATTGGGGAAATGCCATTCCAGGCATTGAGATGAGAGATGGTGTCCAGTTGGAACAAATACAAGTAGGTCATTATTGTTAAATTTTCAGTTCATGGAGGGGACTAAGGTAGAAGAAGATAAGGCAAAGCTATGCTCTTTTTTTCTTTCCAGTGTAATATAACAGTAAACTACTGCCCAAAGGTTATCTCTACATGGCCAAACAATGTCTATGGTATACTTTGAGCCAAGGAATAACATGGTCAGATATGCATTTTAGGAATATAATTTTAGCAGCTGTGTGTAGGATAGATTATAGACGGGATTATAGAAAGATGTAGGAAAACTAATTAAAAAGGTTTCTCATTTTGTGTGATTTTTTATCCATGCAGAGGCAGCTAGGTGGCTCAGTGGATAGATTGCCTGGAATCAGAAAGACCTGAGTTCAAATCCAGTTTCAGATATTTACTAGTCGTATCACCTGGGGCAAGTCACTTAACCTCCACCTCAGTTAGCCCAACTATAAAGTGAGGATAATAGCACCTACCTCCCAGGGTTGTTGTGAGGATCAAACAAGTTAACATTTGTAAAGCACTTAGACAGTGACTGGCACAGGGTAAGTGCTTTATGAAATGCTTATTCCCTTCTCTTTCATGCCCTCCTATATGCCTCCATTGAGGATATACCTAATGCATTATAGACTTTCCATTAGGCTTTAAAAAAAATTTTATAAATGTCCTGACAGAGAGGTAGTGGACTCAGGGTACAGAATGAGACACATAGGTTTTGCACATGGTCAATACAGGAATTTGTTACAAGGATTTTTTTTCTTTTTTTCCCCAGTGAATAGTGGTGGGAGAGAAAGAAAATAGATTTTTGTTCATTGAAAAAAATTTAGTTTAAAAATATATTAGGAAAGACAATCTAAGAAGCTGCTAGAATTCATGGAAAACAACAGCCAAAACTCGATGAGTCCTGAGGATCCTGACATAAAAGCCTTAGCAGAAATGGGACAACAGAGGAGAATATGGAGGAGAATAGAGTGGCTTCCTTTGTGAAGGGGAAGATATTAGGGAGAGGGGGACAGAGAAGGGGCAAGTCAAGGAAGCAAAACCATACAGTGTTATGCATGTAAATTTGAATTTTTAGCCTGACACACAGAAACGCGAGAAAAGTGTGAGGCAAGACTTAAAAAATCACACAATCCAAGGGCTCACTTCAGGCAGGAACTCCCAGTCTGAGATTCTTCATTTGGTTGATCTCGCCTTCCAGCTGGACCTACTGAGTCACCTTTGTTTGGCAGCCATGTTGGAGCTGCTGAATGAAGCACAAGAAACCTGGGTTAGTGTGGTTTGGGTACAGGTTGGTGGTCAGTCAGAGCTAGCGCTCTCTTATCCCTCCTTCTGACTTTATTTCCTTCTCCATATCCAATCATCTATTTTCCAGGTGATAAGACATCATTGGCAATATGTTGTAGACAACTTCTGCAGGAGAGTAATAATGGGAATTTCAGACACAACAAGGAAACATCTGAGTGGCAAAAGGGATTATCTATTGTCCTTCAAATTACATCATATCAGTAGTTTCTCTTCCATCTTTGCGTAAAGCTCACCCGATGGCAATGATATTCTCAGGCCTATTATTGCCACTAATGTCCAACAAAAGAAGCCCACCATCTAATTTTTTTTCATGAATTCATAACAAAGCCAGTCGGTCTAAAAGAACTGTATTTATTTATATTTAATCTCTTTTTGTTTATTTTGTATCTACTTATACAGGGTGTTCCAAAAGCCTTAATGTAGTTTGATGTTACTAAAGCTTTTGGGATACTCTGTATATGTCCCTGTTGTTTCCCCTTTTAAAAGGTAAGCTTCTTGTGAATAGACTGTTTCACCTACTTACTGTTTTTGTATCCTGAGAGTCTGACCCAGAGTACCCACTCAATAAATGTTTGTTGATTGATTAAAGAATGTCTTAAATACTCCCAAGTCATGGTATTAGGGGCTTGGGAAAGGGGAATTAGGATTGGGGCTAGGGGGCATGGGAAGGGAAAGGAAGACAGGACAAAGACAAGATAGACCAACAAGTAATCAGCATAATTTAGAAATGAATAAAATCCCTGAATGTGGTGGGGTGAGTGAAGGATTGTGCTACAAGTTTAATTAGAATCTTGAATCAAGCTGGGGAAAGCTTTTTGGAGAAGTAAAGCTTTGGGCCATGATTTAGAAGAGTGCATGACTTCTATAGCCCTCCCAGACTTCACATTCATGGTTCTGGGAAAGAAGTGAGGGAGTATGAAGAAATCAAATAATTTCCCCCACTCCTTTCGTCTTTCTTGGATCAGGAATACTCCCACTTGTAGGGAGAGTTAGAGTTCTCCAGACTTAATGTCTGCTCATGCAGGCAACTCAAAGAAAGGATAAAAAATTGTAGCAGTTGCCTGTGTGGAATAAAATGTTCATCACATACCCAGACATGGCTGTTCCTGGATGCAATGCTCATTCAATCCCAGGCTGTTAACTCCAGGGGTCCTTTCCAAGCCCTTCTGTGGCTATATCAAAGGGACTGGGAGATTTTAAGGACTGGATCTGGATATATGAACAATACCCATGACCATAATCAAGTTTCAGGGTCATGTTGCCACAGACAAATGCTTCAGCATTTGTCTGGATTTTTTTTAAGCCAGGTGGAAGCTTTGGTCTGACTTTTGTTGAATCCATATGTACCTTATTTTATGCAATAGATGTGTTTGTTTCTCAAAAGCTGTGCCCTGAATTTTTATTGAAAGAATTGCACACTTTCTACATAGGAGAGCTCGCTATTTAAAGGGGCACTACGGCATTTAGGAAGAAGATCCAGACTTGTAGTTAGGAAGGCTCTGAGCTGAAATCCTGTTTCAACACTCACCAGCTATGTGAATATAGGTAGGTTGCTTTACCTCTCTCTTCAGCCTCAGTTTTCTCTTCTGTAAATTAGGATAATGATATATATGGTATACGAACCCCTCAGGACCGTAGTTAAGGATCAAGTGGGAGATGATGTTTGCAAGCATTGAGACAGCTTCAGCTATTATTATTTTTAATGTAAGCAACCACCCCGAAAGGCATGCATGTTGTGGTTAGTTTATATTTTTGTGTACCATGGTAAAATCCTTGCCACAGACTGTGTCTCAGCCTGTTTACCAGACTTTTGCTGCTTCTTTATCCTTGGCATCTTTTTAAAAAAAATCTTCATTCTTATCTTTATGTTCAATTTAGGGAAGTCATAAAGGCCAGGGGTGATAATCTGTTGTTTCTGGCTTCTTTTATTTTAAGGAAAACTTTCATTACACACTCTTCACCTCCTAATTGTGTTCCCTGAACTCTTTCTCCTCTCTACAGATCATTATCTAAATGGCTGCTAAACCAATATTCCTAAAGCACAGGTCACTCCTGATCTCAAGAAATGTCAATGACTCCCTGTTTCCTCTAGGATAAAATATAGATTCCTCAGTTTGGCATTTAAATCATTTTGTAATCTAGCTCCAACCCAGATCTTTTCACACTTATTTCCCATTAATCTCCTATGTTCCATCTCACCTGGTCTGCTTGTTATTCTCCAAGTACCTTCCATCCCTCACCTCTGTTATTTGGCATAGGCTGCTCCCATGACTGTGACATTGCCCCTCCTCATCTCTCGCTCTTGGAATCCTTCACTCTCTTCAAAATTCAAATCACATTCCACCTCCTACATCAAGTGTTTCCTGATTCCCTCCAATAATTAATACTACCCCCCAATGTTTCCTTCACGAATCAGAAAATAATCCTGTGTCAGACCACATGTCCTGATGTTCATAAAATACGATAACCCTGCTTTACTCTTCCAAATATTATTATTTTCAATCAAGTCAAAAAGGCACTACTATTTAGAAGTCTTTCATTTTGTATCCTGTAATTTGAGGCCATCAGTAATAGACACTCTAAAAAGCATTTCGAATGATTTTTACAATAACAATTTTGTCAAAGTTTCATTTCAAGTGAAGAGATCCATCAAACTGCTAATGATGAAAGGCAGAAATTATCAGTGTTAGAAGGGTCACGGGAAGGTAAGCAACTAATATAATATTGATGGAACTGTGACTTAGTACAGCCATTCTGGGAAACAATCAGGTATACTCTAAGAAAAGTCACTAACCTCTTCATGCCCTTTAACTTAACTATTCCACTACTGGGAACATATCCTCAAGTATTTTACTCTATCACATCTCTCTCATCTGTCCCTTTCTCTCTGCTCACACCTACTTTAGATCCTCACCACTTGAACAATTACAGTTGCCTCCTAATTAGCCTCATGCCCCCAGGTCCTTCTCCTCTCTAGTCCATCCCTCATGCAACTGCCAAAGCAACAATCTGTTTTAAATTTTTAAAAAATATCTTTATTTAAAATTTTGAGTTTCAAATTCTATCCCTCCTTCCCTTCCTCCCCTCCCCCTTCCTGAGATGGTAAGTAATCAGATATAGAGTATACATGTACAACTATGTAAAATATTTTCATATTAGTCATTTTGTAATTCAAGAAGACTTGAATTAAAGAAAAATAATGAAAGAAAGAAAATGAAAAGTAGCATGTTTCAGTCTATATTCAATCGATACCATTTCTTTCCCTGGAGGTAGATAGTATGCTTCATCATTAGTCCTTTAGGATTATCTTGGATCATTGTATTGCTGAGAATAGATAAGTCATTCACAGTTCTTCATCCAACAGTATTGCTGTGACTATGTACAACATTCTGGTTCTGTTCACTTCATTATGCAACAGTGCGTGTAAGTCTTTCCAGATTTTTCTGAAATTATCCTGCTTGTCATTTCTTATAGCACAATAACATTCCATTACAATAATATACCACAGCTTGTTTAGCCTTTCCCCAATTGATGGGCATCCCTTTGATTTCCAGTTCTTAGTCACCTCAAAAAGAGCTGCTATAAATATTTTTGTACAAATAAGCCCTTTTCTCTTTTTGGGGATGTCTTTGGAATATAGAACTAGCAATGGTATTGCTAGATCAAAGGGTATGTACAGGTTTTTTTTTCATGCAAATTATTATTTTATTTTTTTTCTCCTGAAATTTTTTTTAATTTTATCATTTTTATTTAATATTTTAGTTTTTAACATTGATTTCCACAAGATTTTTGAGTTACAAATTTTCTCCCCATTTCTACTCTCCCCTCCATTCCAAGATGGCATATTTTCTGGTTGCTTCATTCCCCAGTCAGCCCTCCCTTCTTTCACCCCACTCCCCTCCATCTCCTTTCCACTTACTTTCTTGTAGGGCAGGATAGATTTCTATGCCCCATTCCCTATATATCTTGTTTCCCACCTGTATGCAAAAAACAACTTTTTTAAGCATCTGCTTTTAAAACTTTGAGTTCCAAATTCTCTCCCCTCTTCCCTTCCCACCCACCCTCCCTAGGAAGGCAAGCAATTCAACACAGATCACACATGTATCATTATGTAAAACACTTCCACAATACTCATGTTGTGAAAGGCTAATTATATTTCCTTCCATCCTATACTGTCCCCCTTTATTCAGTTTTCTCCCTTGACCTTGTCCCTTTTCAAAAGTGTTTGCTTTTGATTACCTCCTTCCCCTATCTGCACTCCCTCCTATCATCCCTCACCTTTTTTCACCCTTCTCTTTACTTTCCTGTGGAGTAAGATACCCAATTGAATGTGTATGTTATTCCCTCCTCAGGTTGAATCCCATGAGAATAAGATTCACTCATTCCCCCTCAATTTCCCCCTCTTCCTTTCCAACAGAACTGCTTTTTCTTGCCATTTTTATGTGAGATAATTTACCCCATTCTATCTTTACCTTTCTTCCTCTCTCAATATATTCCTCTTTCAGCCCTTAGATTTATTTCATTTTTTAAGATATCATCCCTTCATATTCAGCTCAGCCTGTGCCCTCTGTCTATATTCCCTTCAACTCCCCTAATACTGAGGAAGGTCTCATGAATTACACACATCATCTTTCCATATAAGAATGTAAACATAATAGTTCAACATAATAGTCCCTTATGAATTCTCTTTCTTGTTTACCTTTTCATGCTTCTCTTGATTCTT
>JAQQSZ010017590.1:0-10767 GCA_028646595.1 Phalanger gymnotis | reverse complement strand
TGCCTTTTCATTTGGTGTACTTTACCCTTTTCTACTACCTCCTTAACTCTTCTCTCAAAGCCCTCCCTTTACATCTCTTAATTATGTTTTTTATCCTTATATCAGTTATTTTATACAGACATTCACAATCTATGTGTATCCCTTTCAATTGTCATAATAGCTGTACTATTCTTAAGATTGACATATATATGTATATATAAAACATACACAAGATGATATAATTCTATATAAAGATGCAAATTATTTGCCCTTATTGATTAATAAGGTTTGTGGGGGTTTTTCCTCCTGTTTTCCTTTTTATGTCTCTCTTGAGTTTTGTATTTGGAGATCAAATTTTCCATTGAGTTCCGGCCTTTTCATCAGGAAAGGCTGGAATTCCCTTATTTCATTGCACATCCATCTCAATGCCTGAAAAATTATGCTTAATTTTGCTGGGTAGTTGATCCTTGCTTGTAGTCCCAGCTCCTTTTCCCTTTGGACTATGATATTCCAATTTCTCCTGTCTTTTAATGTAGCAGCTGAGAGATCCTGCATGATCCTGACTGTAGTTCCACGATATTTGAATTGTTTGTTTTTGGCTGCTTGTAGTATTTTCTCCTTGACTTTGTAATTCTGAAATTCGGCTATAATATTTCTTGGTATTTTCAGTTTGGGATCTCTTTCAGGGGATGATGGGTGAATTCTTATAATGACTATTTTGCCCTCTGGTTCTAGGACCTCTGGGCAGTTATCTTTGATCGTTTCTTCGAAGATACTGTCAAGGCCCTTTTTTTCATTGTGGATTTCTGGTAGACCAATAACTCCTAAATTGTCTCTCCTGGATCTATTTTCCAGATCAGTTGTTTTCCCAATCAGACATTTCACATTTTTTTCTAATTTTCCATTCTTTACATTTTGTTTTACTACTTCTTGATGCCTCATAGAGCCATTAGCTTCCACTTGCTCAACTCTAATTTTTAATGAGTTACTGTCTTCATTTTGCTTTTGATACTCCTTTTCCAGTTTGGTTGATTTTACCTCTCAGGGTGTCATTTACTCTATTTAGATTCTGAATCTCCCTAGCCATTTCGCCAATCTTATTCTTTAGGGACTAAATTTCGTCAGTGGATTTGTTTTCCATTTTTTCTTTTACCTCCCTAATTTGGTTTTTAAAATCCTCCTTTAGCTCTTCCAGTAATGCTTTTTGGGCTTGAGACCAGTTCACACTGCCTTTTGAGGTATCAGATGTGGGTATAGTGTCATTGCTATCCTCTTCCAAATTGGTCTTTTGATCATGCCTGTCTCCATAAAAAGAATCAATGGTTCTTGGTTTTTTTGTGTTCTTCTTCATGTTGGTTAGCCTTTTACTGGCTTAAAATAAATTTCTGCTTTTGGGGCTCAGGGCTCTCTGTTCCAGCTTTCTTATTCTGGGGATTGTGAGTCTAGTTGTTGGCTTTGTGAATTATAGCCTTCAGTTTCCTGAGGTGTGGGGGAGCGGTCTGGCTGCCTGAGATCTGTTCCCCTAGGGTTGCTCTCCAGCACCGTTGCTCTTCAGCATTGGTCTCAGCTGTTTGTTGTTTGAGCTGGGTGTCTGGCTCTGGTGTTGATCCCTGCTGGCTCTGCCCCTCTGGGACTCAGGAACTCCCACTACTTGGCCACTGAAGCCCCACTTCTGTCTCCTCTATTCCAGCGTTTTTTCCTGAGGAATTCTCTGGGTGGGGAGGGGAGGGATTAGAGCCATTTACCTGGCCATTATGTCTCCTGGAAGTTCAAGAAGCTAAGTTTCATACCTTTGGGCTGCAAGTCTCAGGAGTTGATGTCTCACGCCTGGTGGCGTTGCCCTGCCTCTCGTCGCTTCCACAGACTGCCATCCTGTGTTGGGAGGCCTGGGGATCTCTGACAGTTTGGGGCACCCAGCTTTCTCCCAGCCTGTCTCCCACGTGGGTTTTCCCGGCCGCTTCTGCTTTGGTGCTGTCTGGAGCAGCTCCGTATGCTGAGTGCTCTCCAAGCCTACAGATTCGTTCCTTTGGCCTTTCAGACTCTCCTGGCTTGGAAATTTGCCCCGCTCAGACTGCTCCCGGTTTCTAACTCTCACATCTGCTCAAATTCACTTTTTTATAGGAATCTGACAGAATGTGTGAGAGAGCTCTGGTAAGATGCTGTTTTCATGTGGCCATCTTGGCTCTTCCCCAATCTTTTTCTTTTTTTTTAACATATCACATACTAAACTTAAGGCTTTACCAATCTTAAAGGCATATGTCTGTCTAGAAATGCTTTGGAAATGTTGGTTGGTTGATTGTTGTCCTTTATACTCACAGAAGGCCAAGATGACATCACTATGTCAGACCAATATCAGCTCAAAAGGCTATACCTCAGGGTTGGTAACAAATAGTTCATATGAACATTTGGAGTGGAGATGTTCTGTAAATTTGCACCTCTCTTGTATTTTTTTTAGGTATTGCAATTCTGCTTTGCTCAGAGCACAGCACCATCTTTGATGCAGGCATGCCATCCTGGGTGGTCTTGTGCCAGTGTCTCCCATGTCTCACAATCGATTCCAAAGTTAGGAGAGACCTTGAGAGTGTCCTTGTATTGCTTCTTCTGACCTCCATGTGAGTGCTTGCCTTGTGTGAGTTCCCTGTAAAATAGTCTTTTAGATAAACATACATTTGGCATTTGAACAGTGTGGCACCCATGAGAATTGTGCTCTCTGCAGTAGTTTGAATGTTTGGCGGCTCAGCTTGAGAAAGGACCTCAGTGTTCTGGTACCTTCCTTTCAAAAGGAAAACGATGCTCTGTAGGTTTCACTGGCATACAACAATGAGGTCAGCAGAGAGTTAGGTTTCATGAGTGGTCTTCTTATAGGAGGGCCCTAGCATTGAGCGGAAGCACAAGTATGGCTTGGTTTCCAGCTATAATATTTGTTTAATCTCTTTGTTACTATAGTGACTGTTACTATAGTGAGCTTATCGGTTTTGGAGTATTATTGCCACAGTATCAAACTGGGGATATTGTCCTTGAGGCAGAGCCTTTGGAGTCTAAATAAATGTTATACTTTCTGTCTTGTACCTAGAGAATTCCTTATGCTTTGAGATTCTGCATACCCAGGGTCCTCTCAGAGGTCATGAATTTTGCCTTACTGACATAGGGTATCAAGAACTCTTCATGTCCCTGACCCTTTTTGTACTCAGGCAAGAAGCACCAGCTTTTGTTCCTTAACCCAGTAAATCTTGGGGACAGTTCCAGTGCCTTTTAAGGGAAAAGTACCTAGTCTTTGACCGGTTGGGCCTTGGGAAATCTTGCCCTTCCTGTGTGTCACAGCAGGCCTTACAGTTCTTAAGGATCTTCCTTTTTGGCTAATCCTTCTCAGGCTCCTTTACTAGGTCATCCATCATCCCGTCTCCCCCAGTGACCTTCCTTCTCTCCTTACAATGGATGTATACTAAAGCTTTATCTTGTACCATTATTTTCTCTCTCTACCATCTAGGCTGCCTCAACAGCTCCCTTGGATTCTTCCAGAGTTATATCCAGCCTTAGTTTTTCTCCTGAATGCCTCATCAACAAGTGGTTCCTGGGTATCTTCAATATGATATCTTATAGTTTCTCACATTCAACACATTCAAAGCAGAATTCATTGCTTTTTCTCCATGACCTACCCTTCTTCATTTTCAAGTTTTGAAGGTGACTCCACTGTCCTTCCAGTCATCTAGGTTTAAAATCTCAGGGTCCTCTTTAAAATCAGTTGCCAAGTCTTTTTGATCATATTTCCAGAGAAAAAACCACTCACATGGCCATCCTTCTTAGATTATGTTGACTTGAAATTTTGGTTAAAGGAGGCAAACAGAATTATGCGATATAAAAATTCATCTAGTTTATTCCCTTTAAGCTAGCAGATACGTACACGTATGGAGTCAGACAAAATCTGACTGCCTCGACAAAGAAATGAGAAGGTTTAAATACATTTTTTAGTCCCAACTCAGCATGCCTGTGTTACTCAATTTTATGGTCCCCATATATGTTTACAAGAATTGAAACTACAACCCAGCATTTCTGTGTTTAATTTACCATTAACATTCCATAACATAGTATATGCCCATAAAATATTAAGCAAGATTAAGGGTTAAGGATCTCATCCTTAATGGCTAATAGAGGAAAGAATGTTCTTAAGTCAGCCAGATCTGTCCTTGTTGACATAGGAAGAGGCATTCTCTGAGTTTACTCAGAGAACAAAGAAGCTTAGATCCAGGCTCTTCTTCTAACTGATCATTAGTTCAGGCTCTGGCCCTTACTGAAAATGATATTAAATGATTATCAATTAGGTCCTTATCACATTTTACCTGAGCTTTGGAATAGCCTCATAGTTGTCATCCCTACCTCCATTCTTCCCCCTCTCAAATTCATTTTCTTAAAAGTTTCTACATTCATATTCCTAAAGCACAGGTCTGATTATATCTTTCCCTTGCTCAGAAAACTCCAGTGGTTTTCCATTGACTCTGGGATAAGCCACAGACCATTCTGTCTGGCATTTAAAGTTCTTCTCAGTCTGGCTCCAGCATACCTTTCCAGGCTTATTACACATTAATCCTATTCATGCACTATATATTCCAACAAAATTGACCTACTTGCTGTTATTTTCTGTATGCAGCATTCCATCTCTGCCTTTCTTTGCACATTCTTTCCCCTTTCATGCCTTGAATACTGTCCTTCCTCACCTTTGTCTTTTGAAATTTTTATCCCTTTAAGCCTTAATGCAAGAGTTGCCTACTTTAAGGGCTCATCTTCCATTTTGTTTTGTATGTTGTGTTTTAGCATGTTTTGCCCCTTCATCTCTCAATATGTCCTTGAGGGAAAAGGCTCTTCTGTTTTTGTGTACAGTGCTTGGCACAGTGCCTTGCATATAGTAAGCACTTAAAAGCTTTTTGAATTAAGCCATCTACTAAGGAGTAGCAATGTATGTGGTAGTAAGGGGTGTGCCCACACTGAAATAATGGATTTGGGTGCAGAAGTCACCTGTAGCATTTGAATTTAAGCATGCAGTTTAAAAGAATTATTACTGCTATGTCTTTTCCTCTCTGAACTGGTTACTTGTGATTGAAAAAGAAAAGTTATTAGTTTTCAGCAGCATTAATGTTATTTAATTGGTAGTGAAACCTATAATCTCTGTTTAGATTTTCTTTTTAAAAGATTGGTCTTTTTTTCTCCTTTTTTTCTTTTGGTATTTTATATGAAAACTGTTCACATAGAAATGAGAATGACTCCTTTAACTGTTATTTGTGACCATAGTTAAAACCTGAAACCAGATAAGGTAATTCACAGGAAAGGTCAAAGTGCCTTAATCTATTTTTAGACGCTAGGAGGCAGCATATTCCTGATTATAAAATGATGAATGCTAAGTCAGAAAAATGTATATTTGATACTCAGTCTTTGTCAAGAGGCAATCACAACTTCATGAAATGTACAGGAAAATTAGGTTTATTACTGGAGAAATGAACATGCATGTGGAATGCAAAGAGTTCACAATCCATATAGAAGTTTGCATTTTTATAAGGAGAAAGGAAGGAGAAAGAAACAAAATCTCCATCTAAAGGGGTGTGGCATGGGAGGGAGGAGGAAAGGTGCTGTATAGGTGGGAAAAACACAACCCCAACCCCACCCCCAAGGGCAGGAGGAAAGGCTAAGGCAAAAGCTTCATGCTTTTCCCTTGGAAACTAGTCTATGAAGATTAGTTGGCCAGGTCCCTGCTGTACAAGCAATTCCTCAGCCTAGAGCAGAGTGACTGACGCCTATCTTGGACTCCCAAGGACACACAGGGAGTTCAGTTTGGTACGCAAACAACAAATTATATCAGCTGCTGGGAGGGGTGGTTGTCCTTGACACATTTAGGGCCTATTGCATGCTCTGGGTTCAGTGTTTCTGGAAAATACGGCAACTCTAAAAGTCAAGTTTACTCTCTGTAAAATGGAGATACTTGTCTCTTTCTGTATAGACCCAAGGGAACTTAATAAGGTGTTTTGCAAGTGTCTTAAGATCTTGGAGTAAAAATATTTTATACAGAATTCACCAGAAATATTTATAGATGACAAGGAATTGTCAGCCTACTACCAAAGTAGCAAAAACTAGGATCTTCAACAGAGGCAAAGGAATTGCAGTTAGGGGTCACCACATAGCACCAGGGTACAGGAATGCCTAAGAAGGGCAGAGGGAGGCAGGGGTAAATATATTTCAATAGGGATAGAGTCTCATGGGAAGCACATCCTGGAGAAGCTGTTAGATCAGTTGTTTTGCATACCAACTGAAAGTCCATGGAGAAGGCTAGAGAGGATTGGTGTAGTGTGCTGAATGGTGTGGCATATGATCAGAACAGCAGGCTTGGGCTCCAGGTACAGCAACAGGGCAACTGGTTTGGACCTTCTCTATTATAAAGTCAGTTGAGATCAAAATCAGGTAGCCTCTTCTAATGTCTGCATTCAACAGTCTTTTTCTAAAAATTCTTTTCAATAGATGTCTTTTAACTGGTTTTGATCAACTTCAGGCAATTTGTAGCTTCATTCAACTGAATTAATGTTGTGACAAATAGTACTTAATTAATATTCAGTAAGAGTTCTAATATCTACATATTGCATATTGCAAGGTCTAGCTCATCTCCCCAGGCTGGAAAGGCTTTGAGTATGGGCATAGTTCTTAGCACATAATGAACACTAAAATGCTTGTTGTTGACTGAGTGTGACTGGACCGAGTAACAAACTGCATTTGTGTTATCGTCTCTTCACTAGAGCCTAGCCAAGTGTGGAGAGGCTTAACCAGGTGGTCATAATTGTCTTCCTGTGTCTGAAAAGTGTTTGGCAAAGGAATTGTATTAGATTTGTTCTTCTTGTGTGGGTTGAGACCATCCGCCAGCAATTAATTTAAAAAGTCAGAGGTCTCTCAAATTTAGAAACAGAAAACCTTCTTTATTATGATCCCACGAGAAAGAGCGCTCTACAAACTGTTAGAAAATTTGTAGGGAGAGATGGGGCCCAGAGGCCTTTTATTCATTGGTGGAGTCCAGGCTCACAATTTTTTGAGAAATCTAACCCAGGTACAAGGGACAAGGAAACACTAATTGAGTCAATAACAATTCTTAAGAACACTTTTATCTTTATTTGGCAAGGACACGGTTCAGGTGATTTTTGTAACTCAAAACTTAGGCCTGGCTGTCCATCAGAAGCCCTGAGCCATGCCAAAAGGTTCCCCCCCCTCCCCCTTCATCCCACTTAACTCACAGCAAGAGATCCAGATTCCAAGAGAGGGCTTCACCATCCCACTCATTCTTGACCTTAGAGAGTAGAACTAGTCATGAGTAGGAGTTACAGATAAGTGGAATTCTGTTTGCTATAAGGAAAAACTTTAAAAGTATCCCAAAATGGAATGGGCTGCCTCAGGAAATAAGGAATTCCCTCATCATCACTGGCGATCTTTAAGGAAAGGTTGGATGACCACTTTGTAGTTCTGTTGGAGAGCCTGGTATTTAAATCTATTCATTTTTCTGAATATGTCTTGTTTAGTGAGGATAGAATTCTATTCAGTCTCCCTAAATTCAATTTCTTCTGGCTGCTTTGGATGTAAACTGAGTTCTAATGAGAATTTAAAGTAGTCTTGAATACCAAGGTATTTACCAAAGCTGGAGGATTTTTAAAAACTCTTTGCCATAATAATGTTCAAAGTACAGTTCTTAAGGACACAGCATGCTCACAGTTTTCTTCTTGCTGAATGGCCATAGGCAGATAAGTAACCATAGTCTTTACAGCCATTAACCAAAAGCTCCACCATCAGGGCTCACCCTCCTTTGCATTGCAAACTTCAAAGAGCTTAATATGTTTCCATCCTGCAACACTTCACCAATTATACTGTTCTGGGCCTGCTTCAAGTCATTGCCCTGGTAGTTTTAAGTTCAGTACTAGAACAAAAATGAGACACTTACAGGTGATTCAACAGTTAAAAAGGAGATTTACTTAGCCATAGCAGGAATAGGATATTCAGCAAGGATAGTCAATAAACAAATCAATAAAGGATTTATAAACCGCTTGCTAATGCCAAGTACTGTGCTAAGTGCTGGAAATATAAATATAAGGAAAAAGAAAGACGGCCCCTGTCCTCAAGGACCCTGCATTCTAATGGGGAAAGATTAACACTGAAGAGTTATTGAAAAAGGGTAGAAGGAAGGCATAGTGGGCGTGGGGAATTCTGGAAAGTCCTTGAGCTGGGAGAGGTGTGAAGGAGTGAGTGTGGCTCTCCTGGGCACTTCTTCAAAGTGAAGGTTAAGGTTCTGGAAGGAATAGGCCTTCAGCTCAGAGGGATCTTCCATCATGAAAAGACTTAGGAAACATGTCGTGTAGAGGAGGTTCTCATTTATAGGCTAGAATAATTTGTGGCTCAACTTTCAGGTTTCCTGTAATGGTTCAGAAAACATTTCAGAGTCATCTTTAAATTCCATGTCATGTGAACTGTTTGATTTCTCCATGCTTTGAGTTACTGCCTGTCATAATTACTGGTGTCTCCTTTAAAAATTTTCTTCTTAAAATAAGTGTTTATTGATGTTTTCTGTTTCTTACATCATAATTGTTTCCAGTATCATCCCTGGGCCAAGCCATCCTGTATAACAAATAATATTTTTTAAGGAGGAAAAAAAATTGGCATTGTGTATTGATACATTGAAAAAGTCCAAAAATGTTCAATGTGTAACATCTATAGACCTCCACATTCATGAAGGGATGTGTTGGTGATGTCTTCTAATGTCTCTTCATTTGAGTCATGCTTGATCCTTATAATCTTGTTACATTTTTTTTTGTGTGTGTGAGAGAATCTGCTTTCCATTTACATTGTAGTTATCATTGGCTCTGCTTACTTCATGCTGAGGCAATTAATAGCTTTTTCCTTGTTTCTCTGCATTTATCAGACGTTATTTATGTAGTACAGTAATATTCTATTGCATTCATGTACTACAGTTTGTTCAGCCATTCCCAATCAATTGGTTTCTGCTTCTTTGTGATAACAAAAGGTGCCGTTTAAATATTTTGGTGTATGTGGGGATTTTGTTCTTATTAGTAGCTTCTTTGGGCTATTACTGTAGTAATGGAGTCTCTAGTTAAAAGGGTATGTATTTTTTTCTCGGGAATTCCAAATTGCTTTCTAAAATGGTTGTACTATCTCACAGTATTAGTGTGCCTGTCATTCTACAAATCCTTCCCCGTTGACTATTGCCATATTTTTTCCAATTTGTGGAGTGTGAGGTGGAACATCAGGGTTATTTTAATTTGCAATTCTCGTTATTAGTAATTTGTAGCATTCTTTCATGTGAATATTTTGTGATTCTTCTATTGAGAAATCTTTATTCATATCAGTTAGGCACTTTTCTATCGGAGGGTTTCTATTAGTCATATATTTAATAATTGGTTGTTTATATTGGATATCAAACTATTATTGGGGAACTTGGATACAAAATTTTTTTTTTTCCTATTCACCTTCTTATCTTGGTGCATTTATATGTGTATACAGATGCTTTTCAGTTCCATGTAATCAAAGTTACCTATTTTATCTTTTATAATTATCTCTATCTCTTGTTTGTCTAAGAATACATTGATTGCTTATAGCTGTAATGACAGAGGAAAATAAATAGAAAGCTCTCATGTAGAAGGTTGTGCTAGAGTGGAAATAGGGCATTATAAGGGGAGAAGAGGAAGAGAATTCTAGGTATAAGGGACCGACAAACAGCCTATGCAAAGGCGACTGGTATTTTGTAGGTAAAATGAAGAAGATATAGCAAATAATTGTAGGTAGCAGGTTAGAGAGAGAAGAGTAGAGGATGAGTGTAGGGTTTTAAATCTGGGTGACTAGTAGGATGTTGATAACCTTGTATTTTGTTACAGACTGTACTACTCATATAGCTACTTTCACTACTTGGAGGTCACTGGCCTTATTTTGGCCACTGGAAGGAGTTACCTGGTTCAGACCCTAGCCCTGGTGAGGACAAGTCTTGTCCCTGAAGGTACAGCAGCTGGAGGTCCTAGTTTTAAAGCCTTAGTCAACATTCATGTAGCTATGGGGAAAGAAGAGTCTCTTTTTGTTAAAAATGTGAAGTTGAGAACTCCAGCCCTTGAGATGGAGTCCTGAGTCAGACCTTTCTCATCAAGATATTGGGGGAGCTGTGAAGGGTCCCAGTCTCAGCAATTTATGGATCTAATGGAATGAGGAGACCATTGAGTGACAAAATTCTTCAGCCATGCCCTTGAATTTGAGTCATTTGAATCCTGAATGACAGTACTGTGCTCTTTGGGATTTGGTGATTACCTGGCTAAATGATCCCTGTTTGGAACAATGGCGTGTGGGACAGTTGACAAATTAAAAATCAGAGGCCTCTCAAGGTAGAAAGTAGAAAGGATTTTAGTACGATTGCATGGGAAAGGGCCACTCAAGTTCTCTCAGTGTTAGAGGGCGCCAAATACAGAAAATGCAGGTTTTTTATAGGCCCTAACTCCCATTCCTCCTCCCAACCTTCCTTTCCTCTTGGCTCAGAATAAAAAACCTTGAGGGTACAATCTGGAACGTGGTAAATCTACCCCAATGACAATGACAAAGAACAGAGAGTTTGGTTAATCTGACAAGTGAAAACCAGTTGGCTTGTCACCTCGTCTCCCAAAATTCTTACTTTTGTGAC
Source organism: Phalanger gymnotis (assembly GCA_028646595.1). Lineage (NCBI taxonomy): Eukaryota > Metazoa > Chordata > Mammalia > Diprotodontia > Phalangeridae > Phalanger > Phalanger gymnotis. Next base: position 95 of record JAQQSZ010017590.1, on the reverse strand, counting down.
AAACTGTCTTTCCCACCATTCTGCAAGGGATGTCTCCACCATTCTCACATCTTAGCGCCCCTCTGACTAGGTTTACATAACAAAGTTCACACCTG
>JAQQSZ010017589.1:0-10767 GCA_028646595.1 Phalanger gymnotis | reverse complement strand
GATGGGAGGGGAATGGGGCGACGGAGGGGAGGGAAGACTGGGGAACAGGGCAACCAGATGTACGCCATCTTGGAGTGGGGGGGGGAGGAAGTGGGGAGAAAATTTGTAATTCAAATGCCTGTGAAAATCAAGGCTGAAAACCAAACATGTCAAAAATAAATTAAAAAAAAAACAATGTGACCTCTGCTTAAAGATTTATTCAGGTAAACAAGACCCATGATCTAGGATGAATTTTTTTAATTTAAATAAGGATATGCAACTAATTACCATCTGCCTTCATTTATGTCTAACTTCACATTGGATGGATTCTGTAGGTCATGTTCTACTATAGTTCAAAGCAAAGAAATCTTACAAGAAAGTTTTATATAAAATAATTAATGGCAGAATATTGAAGTATGACTTTTGACTTCTTTACCTTTGTGTCCTGCAAAAAAATAAAAAAAAAATTAAAAACCAAACTTTTTTTCTTCTGTTGATGAATGTGAATTCTAAGAATGACTGAAAGGGAGGAAAATACAAAACTTAGAAGTAGATCTATCTTCAAAAATTGCAGCTTCTATTCTTTCCAAATATCATATGATCCTTCTTATCTCACTAATGTAGACAATGGAAAAAACCAAAACTTGAGGTTAGGATCACGAGTGATTTTTTGCCTTATTGGAGGGGTGACAAAATGTTACAACTGCATTAAGTCTGTCACTTTGAGAGACTTTTCATTTGAAGTTACATTTTTTAATGTATGGAAATAAGTCAAAACGCAATCGTCATCTAATACTAATTATCTCTAGTGACATTTTTCTAAGTCTGTTTTAGACAGACCTAAATTTAGCGAAGATCCTATTTCTTCAATCATTTCTTGTCCTGTAGCCTCCTGGAAGCCCTAACTCAGGTATCAGATGAAAGGACTAGCATTTCAATTGATGCTCTATAATGAATATGTTATAGTAGGAACCTTCTTGGCTTTACCTATTGGTGTTGAATAACACCACATTTTATTAAAGATCTGTGAAATGTTTCCTGAGATCTTCCATAGCCAATTCTCTTTAGACAGTAAGTTTTGCAAAATCTTCTTGGCTTTGTATAGGTGATAACAGGAAACAGGAATAATGAGATAAAACCTCTTCTTTCAGGTTTTTTAATTGAGGAACAAATTATTTCATAGTTTCTCATTAGTTATTCCCATGGATTCTAATGACAAGGTGCCAACTTTCACACTTTAAACAGGTTAATTAATCAGGTAGTAATGAAGTTGGGTGATACCTGAGTGTTGGTGTGCCGAATAATCACAGCTCCTAATAATGTGCTTAAATGTCTGTAAACCTGAGAGGATAAGTTGAAATTCAGATCTTCTCAGTTCTGCATAAATAAACATGTACTAGCTAATAGGCAAACTATTTTTAATTTTGTACTATGGATGTAATGTTTCATTTCCATGGTAGATATAACTTCATGTTTGGTGCTCTTTTCATCACAGATCTTAAAGGAACATTGTCAAACACCAGATTCCACATTTGACGTTATTTTTTCTATTTAAACAAAGTTATACATTTTTCTTACTGTAAAACTTGCAGCCCAATAATGGTTTTTAACTGATGTAATATTTGAAGAAGTCACTTTAAAAAAAGCTCTGCAATAACACAAAAGAATATGAGTATGTTGAATTAGATAAAGTAGCAGCTATATTGAATTAGACTGCAAGTAATGTATTCCAGGCAATCAAAACTGTTTATATTGTGAAGATGTGGAATAAGCCAACTGTAGGGATCTCTTTGGAAGGTGGCAGGTGAAAATCATAAGGCATCTCTCCTCAAAAAGTCAAAAAATATGAGCGCAGAACCTTCAAAATAAAGAAAAATGTCTTGAAAGTATTGAAGATTACCTTGAAAAAGAGTCCGTTAAGATGAAAAGATATTCTTTGAAATGATTTAACTCAAGTTTACTTTTGATACTAATTAAAGGATGTGGTCCCACAATAAATTTCATTGTGTACCTTCCCCTTGTGCCTTATACCTCCACAATTTTTGTACAGGTGAAATCAAGTTAGAATGAATATCAATATCATCTTTGAAGTGGGGGTGGGGTGGCAAAGTGCTATAAGACATGCAGGCTGAGTGGAATGTGTGAAGAGAGGAGGGGGTAATCCCACACTCTTTGCTTGAGTGATGGTAGAATCTCATTAAATCTATCAGAGTATAGCTTACAGTCTTGTTTAGCACCATCAGGCAAGAATTGCCTCATTTTCACCACCTGCCCCTTCCTTTGACTGCCTCCCTATATCATTACCTTGCTCAACCTAATAGTGCAAATTTGCTGCCATGGCCAAGGTTACTATCATGTAGGCATGGCTTTGTCTGTATTCAATCAGTTGATAATATACTCTGGATAACCTATTGGTCAAAAATGATTACTTTGGTAAATGAGATTTCATTGGCTGAAGACTTTTCTCAACACTTGCAGGGTTTGGGATCATTTAGCTCATAGGTTCCAAAAATGTGGTTTAGCCCAAGACCTGATTTGTAATAAAGGATCACAGCATCAAACATCTAAAGCTGAAAGGAGCTTTAGAGGCCTCCTAGCCCAACTCTCTCTTTTTCCAGAGGAGGAAAGTGAGGCTCAAAGAGGAGAAATGATTTACTCAAAATCATATTGTGTCAGAGGTGGGATTTGAACCCAAGCCTTCTGACTCCAGAGTCAATGCTCTTTCCTCTATTCTGCATTATCCTCAAGATCTCTGTCAATAGATAGGTTCATCAAGCACTGATATTTGCATCTTTATTTGACTCCAAAATTCTTATTCAATCTAAGTATAAATAGGTAAGAAAACATAACTTATTTTAGATGAAATTTTGTTTTTATGTGTGTGTATTTAAAATATATACATGTATAATTACTTTTCAAATATATCTAGGTGCTGTTTTGAAAAATAAAATACAAGCTCATTTAAATACAATACTAAAGTCATAGTTATTTTTGTCTACTCTCATTTTGTAATCAATAGGGGTATGCATGGTAGAATTATTAGAATGTAGGGCTTTTTACATTAAAAGGAATCAGCCTTGAAGAGGTTAGGGACCAATCATCTAGTCCAATCCCCTTCATTTTATAAATGTAGAAATAAAATCTGATCATGAAAATTAGAAAAAAAACTGCAGTGAACTCTCACTTTTCAAAGCCTCACTGTCCTGAACCAGGATCCTAACAAGAGTTTGACCAAGAAAACCTGATTTTTAACCAAAGTTCTCTGGATTCTAGGTAGCCTACCCATTGCATTTCCCTCTGCTGGGCTCTAATGAATGGCACTTCAGCGCCTAATGTACCTCCATATTTTTCTTCCTATTTACACATTTCAATTACGAGTCATGATCTTTATTCACAGTTTATTGTGGGTGACAGCCCATAATACTCAATGATGGTTGGTTAGAAAGGGAAGAAAAGTCAACAAAAGCACTTCACAATATTCAGAAGGAACATAACATTATGCAGTTTACCTCATTCTCCTAAAAGCAGTATGTGGACATACCAAACCAAACCCCCCAGATGCTTTCAAAGCTTTTGTTTCAAAAAAAGATGCATTTTTGCTAAGTTGTAGTTGGGAGGGGAAAAAAATACAAACATGTATATCATTAGCACAACTGCATTCCATTATTTTCCTTTGCAAAATAAATTACATAAATGGGGTTTATATTGTTTGCTATACTTCACCCAGAGATTGGGATAATTAGGTTTCAAGAACCGAGATGTTTTAAAACACATTTAATTTACTAAAATTGGTAAGGAAGCTACTGCAATTAGAGAAAAAAAAACAATAAATAAAAAGGGACAAAAGTTTCCTAGGCCTTGCTGGGTAATTTGGAGTGAATTTAGACTATGGCATTAGAAGTACAAAAGGTAACTAAAAATGCCATTAAATGAAATGTTCCAAGTCCAAGCAATTTCCTTCTTAACAGAAAGTAAAATGCAAACAGAGATTACTAAAACCCTGCTGTGTTTAATTTAAGTGTATGTAAGCCTTTTACTCACAGTTATTTTGTCTGGAGATAATCACGTAGATCCACAGTGGTCAGAGCTGTGAAGCTTGTGTTGTCAAAAGTTGCTCACTCTTTGATTCTCCCTTGCCTCTGTCAGCCATGGTTCACATAACGCAAGCTCAGCTCATTCATCTTCTGACAGGGGGACAGTTCTGTCTCCATCCATTCAGCATTGTCACCTATAGACTGCTCACAGCAACACCAAACTATAGGTGGGTCTAGGTGGACATCATAACAAGGTGATGTAAATGAACACTCAGAGACCTAAAGATCTCTTTGCAGGCTTGGGAATGGGAGTTTACCAATTATGTCAGCATGTATATATATAATATATGCATTTATATATATATGTATATATGTAATATTCAGTAATAGGACCGTGTGCGCACGTCTTAATCCCTCTGGGCATCAGTTAGCTCCTCTATTAAATGAGGAGTTTGAATTAGACAATCTCTAAGCTATTTTCCTGCACTAAACCTGTGATCATATGTTCTGAAACAAATCTGTACTAACATTAAAATTGAAAAGTCTGCTAATATCAAATCAATACTGCATGTAAAACTTAAATGTTTGGTTACCCACAAAATCTCCTAAGACATTAAAGCCTTAGGAAGGACTTCACAGAAACATTTTCAGTGTTATTTTTTTAAGGGATGCATAAATAGAACTATCCGAACCTGTTATTTAAAAGAAACCTACATAAACAATAGACATATTATGAAAGGATTTTATATAAAGAAGAATCATGATCATGTACCAAGCTTTTTATAATGCAACAACTTTACTTCAGAAACAATCTACATTCTCTAGTTAGATATATAGCAGATAGTTCTAGTTCTTAAAAGAGGGCTTCTTTTTAAGCTAATGGATGACTTTCTAAGAAGCCATCAAACAACCATTGGTGCTTGGCTCTTTTAAGAATGATAGAGCTAGAAAGTATCTTAAAAGTTATTTAGCCAAGAAACCAGGATTGATTTGATTAGAACAAGTCCAAGCTCAAGGTACGACATATAGCAAAAATAAAATATAAAAAGGACCAAAAGATTGTGGGCTTCTTATAGGTGTAATATCAGTTTTCCACTTTTGAGAAGGATAGAGCTAGAAAGTATCTTAAAAGTTATTTAGTCCAAACCACCTCTGTTACCTATGATAAAAGTGAGTCCAGAGAAATTCTGAGTTCTTCTGGCTGGATAAAGTATAAGTGGAGGGATCCCAAAGATGAAGAGATCAATGACTAAGAATTTAGATTTGTACTTACATAAGGAGATTCCACATTGGCCAAACATTTGTAATGGGAATTATTTGAGAACAAAGGCAACTTCTCCAAAAAGGAGAGATAATCTGCATAAACGGCAGCAGCACTTTTTGAGCCCCACCCCTACCATTTGTTTTAACACATTCTATTAGATATGATAAGATATGGAAAGAACTTGCAAAATTATTATTGTTTAGGCATATTCTAATTTTCTGAGAGCTTATCAATTAAACATTTCCTAGGGGCCTCCTCTATGCCTAGCCTTATGATAGCAGGCCTCATGCAGGATGTAAAATGAGTTTAAAACATAGCTACTTCCAAGGTGGCAACTAAAGGCAGGCAACCAGAGTTTTGTTTAAGGCATAAAAGTGTAGAGGACCCTGAGATCATTTATATTATTTTAGCAGCATAGAAACAAATAAACTAAGCACCTAGTTAGCAAGAATAATTAGACTAAGTAGCTTCCAGATGGCACAGTTCTTCCCATACATGACTGTAGCCCAGGTGAGCTCCTCCCTGCTCCTTATGCTGCTACCCCCAGACCCATCAGCCCCTCTAACAGAAGCCTGAGTACCCCGGGGTCTCATTCCCAATCAAATAGAATTGTTGTCAGGGGCCTACATTCCCCACATGCTTCTATATTTGTCTTTAAAATCAGATATGAGAATATATTTTATGCTGCTTGTTCTGAGTACATTTTGTCAAGCTTTCTCCAAGAGCCAAGATTGCTAGTTACCACTGGTTACTGCCCTTAAGGACCTTATAATCCATTTGGGGAGTTGAATACCATCCACAAAACACACAATTTTGTGTATGTTAACAATTTCCAAGTTTTAAAGAATTAAAAAGTACATGAAAACATGAGGATTTATCTTCTGAGATTGTCTTGGCAAAACAAGAAGGATTTGTTGAATTTATGTCTAAATAATTAACAGATGATACTGATAAAATGACACAGCATTTAGAAATAGTGACACATGTGGTTTTTGGAGCCCTATAACATCTCTCACTGACCTTTAAAAACTACCAAGAGCTAGGCTAAAGTAGTTCTGGGTAGGCCACGATATAACAGAGCTAACCATGCTTTCACTAGATTGCAGGGTATTCTTAAGCCACAATGAGAACTGTGGACATGCCTTTGTCACATACAGGACAGACACAGTAATAGCAAGGGCTCCACACAGTCTGTTCTTGGAAACCTTGTTACTGATGCATCATGTAACCTACATAGGCCTGGATTCTGGAAACTAATCAACAGGGATAGCTGACCAAACCAGTGTATGATGATCTTTTATTTTCCCCTGGGATAGTATAGATAGGTCATGTTAAAGCTAATTTCCTTTGATGTAGTCTTTTACTTTTCATGGTTGTGGCAAAATTTCAGCTTAACACAACTTAAAGAAGTCAATCCATGAACATTCAGTCATGGGGAGGGTTCTTAGGGGAAGTGATGGAAGAAGAGTGAAGAGGAAGAGAGGAGCCAACCAGAGGGCCTCCACAGTCCTCAGCACCCTGGCCCATGGGTCATGAGGGTATCCATAACTCGGAACTATGAGAATATTAGAGGAAGGCAGGACTCTGAGCCAATGAGGGTTGGTCAGTATTTTACAGTCAAAAGAAAGATGAAACACCAAAAGATAACTTTGAAATATAGTATTACATCATAAATACCTTAGAGAATAACAAAAGAAAGTGCTATGTGAAGTCTGAGTTGGAAAGTCAGTACCAACCAGGGGGATCAGGGAAGCTTTTCTGTGTGATATGGCATTTGGGTTGAACTTTAAAGCTAGGGAAAGATAAGGAAGAGGGACATTTTAGGCAGAGTAAACAGTTTGAGAAAAAGGCGATGAAGTCTAGGTATGCAGTGTGTAGCTAGGGACAGAGTTTCATTCAGATTCTCAAGTGTAGAGTACTTAGAGGAGGATAAAGTGAGGTAAAGGCTGAAAAATCCTAATGGTGGTATCAGACCATCAATAACCTTAACCTTCAGTGGAATTTGTAAAGTTCTCTGGAAATAACAGGGAGACATGGAAGATTTTTCAGCAGAGATGTGACACAATGCCTTCTAGTTACTAGGAAGAATATTTTGGCCATGACAATAAAAGTAGATTAGACAGGAGACAGAGTTGAGATAAGAAGATTTGTGAAGAGGCTATTGAAATAAGAAAATCCTAATGAGACCACATAGAATCATTCCACGTGGAATAGAAAGAAAGGAATGAATGGGGGAAATATTGTAGAGTTGGAATTGATGCAACAGAGGAATTAATTGGCTGTAAGAGGTGAAGGAAAGAAATGAGTCAAAGATGATACTAGAGTTATGAAAATGAGAGCTCTAGGGTGTATTGGCCCAAATAGAAGTAGTGACACAAGAGAAAATATAATTGGAGGAAACATTAATGAGTATGATTTTAGAAATGTGAAGTTTTTGAGGTACCAAAGAGGCATCTGGATGGAGATGCATTTTGTAGATAGTTACAAACAAAAGTTTGAAGCTTGGAAGAGAGATCTAGACTAGATTTGGGAATCATGTGCATAAAGTTTAAATCATAGAAATGCATGTGTTTTCCATGGAAAGAGTGCAGAGAAACAAGGAAAGAAGGTCAAAACAGACCTTAAGGGAGCACTCACATTAAGTTATAAAGTTAACAAGGAGATAGAAATCGCACAAAAGTCTGAAAGTATTCAGAGATGTAAGGAGAAAACCTGGAGAAGACAGTATCTCTGATGTGAATGCGCAAGAAATTATTTGTAATGAAGGCCCAATTGTCAAAAGTTGTGTAATTGTCAAGAAAGATGAGAACTGGAAAGAAAGGTAATCAAATTTGGTCATTAAGAATTTTGCTTTAAAGAGAATGTATGTATGTATGTATGTATGTATATATATACATATATATGCATATATGTACATGTATATATATGGATGGAGAGAGAGACAGAGAGGCAGAGACAGAAAAAGAGAGAAAGAGAGAGAGAGAGAGAGAGAGAGAGAGAGAGAGAGAGAGAGAGAGAGAGAGAGAAAGAGAGAGAGAGAGAAAGAAAGAGAGAGAGAGAGAGATGAATGGTGGGAGTAGAAAACTGATTACAAAGTATTCAGATAATATTGAGTAATAAGATGGTCACATTAATAGGTGAAGACAACTTTTCAAAGAAGTTTAAATATGAAAGGCATAAAAGGGCCAAAAATAAGAAGAAAAAAGAATAGCTAGGATTTATATAGCACAATAAGGTTTGTGAAGCACTTTCATAAGTTATCTCATTTGAATTTTACAACACTATGAAGCAAGGGCTTTTGTCATAACCACTTTATAAATGATGAAACATTTAGAGAAAGAAAGTGACTGGACCAAAGAAATACAGCTAGTAAGTAGTTAAGGATTTAAACTCACATCTCCCTTATTCTAAGTCTAGCATTCTACTCACCAGATTACCTAATTTTCTTTCTTTAAGGGGAGGCTATTTTGTCTTTTTAAGCACTGGGGAGACATATGTATGTTTCTAGTCAGTTAGAAAAGAGCCAATGACTAAGGAGAACTTTAAAATAAAAGAGAAGGGGTTTACTGTTTGAACAAGGTCCTAGAAGAAATGGAATAAAGGGGGTGGGGTGGGAAAATGGTACAGGCAAAAAGCTTATTATTAATGAGTAGTAGTGGTATTTCCTATTCTTTGAACATAAGGAAGGAAGGTAATGGTGCTGAGTATAGTTGAGGAATGGAGGTGAAGCTGAAGGAGTCTGCGTTGGATAACCTTGATGTTCTCAATGAGGTAGAAAGCTAGGCCATCTGCTATAAATGTGGGGGAATGGGAGTGGAATTGTTGGTAAGAGGATAGAAGAGAATGCTTAGAATTTCTTAAACTACTTTATATAAATGAGAAAATCAATGAGCAAAAGAACAGGAAGTTATGATTAGAAGCTGGAATGTACAAATTCTGGATTTTGGAAATAGCATAATTTTAGAGTTGGTGAAGTCTAAAATATGACCATGTCACTATATGTCTAAAGTAAAGTAGAGGAGGATGTTTTGGAGTTGAGGGTAAGGAAATGAGAATTCAGGTAAACAGAGAAGCTATCAACATGATATATGAAGTTCCCAAGGATGATAGCAGGAGAAAGGATAGAGGGGAGAGAGCCACCACTAAACTTAGTGAATAACTAAATTACTTGTTGAATAACTAAACTTCTAAATAGGTTGGGAGAATGCCCGGAGGGGTAGGTTTGGGGATGGTAGAGTACATCACCAACCAAACAAACAAGTACTTGTTAAAAACATTACTTTGGCGGGGGGGTGGCAACATCACTGTCAACCCACAGATTGATTTTCCCTATCTATGTGCAATTTGTATGAGAATAATCTATTTCCTTGACAAGAGTATTAGAAGATTACCAGCAGAATGTACTATATTCCACCATAATCATCTTATAAAATGCAATATTTTACTTTATTTATTGTTAGTTGACTATAAAAATGCATTTGATTGAGTAGAGCAAAGTAGCTTTCAAGGCTGTCATTCAAAATATATGTTTCCTGTGAATAAATCAAAATTATACAGGATTACTTTAAAGCTATAATAACATAAGGAACCCTGTTCATTGATTTTTCAAGGAAAGCATAAAGCAGAGAGATGTCTGCTCAACAAACCTGTTTATCATTGTAGTGGAGGAGATCCAGTGTAGTGTCCAGTTTGATGAAGAATCCCTTATAGACGCAAAGATCATCTACTAGGGGTCTTATATTCAGTCATTTAAATCTCAGCTACTTTGGAAGATATTTAAAATAAATAAAAATACAAAAACATAAATCATATTAATTTGCAGTTTTCCATGTCAACATGGAGCTCTGGGACCAATTTTTGAGTTTGACACCAAGGCTCTAAATGTCCCTTTTTGTGGAAGACACTATGCTAAATGCATCAAGTACAGGACATTGTAAACATCTTCTGATTTAGTTCAACAATCACATTAAAGAATTTGGGGTAACTATGAAAATAGGATATAGCAGATGGATAAAGAATGTCCATTGTTAAGGCTATAATTTGTTAATGATGGATAACTTATTGAGCTGTTTCTCTGTCTCTAGCTAGCTAGCTAGCTACATACACACATACGTGCATACTTATTTCTTAGACGAAAACTTCTGTTAGAGCCCAAAATTAAACAAAAAGAATGTCAGTTTGTCTTGCTTTCAGGATATTGTAAAATTGTCTTTGTCAGTCAACAAGCATTTATCGAGGACTTACTATGTGCCAGGTACTTTGCTAAATACAAGGGATACAAAAAAAGGTAAATATACAGTCCTTGCCATCACTGAGTTCGCTTTTTTTTTTTTACTTTTGAACATCTATTTTTTTTAAAACCTTGAGTTCCAACTTCTCTCCCCTCTTCCCTTCCCATCCACCCTCCCTAAGAAGTCAAGCAATTCAACAGGAGCCACATGCGTATTATTATGTATAACCCTTCCACAATACTCATGTTGTAAAAGACTA
>JAQQSZ010017588.1:0-10767 GCA_028646595.1 Phalanger gymnotis | reverse complement strand
GGCCTGGGGCCAGAAGCAACTGCAGCTGAATTTCTAAAGCTGCCTCGCCTCCGTTGCCTCAGGGGTGGTAGTCGAACCGCAAACTCCGTCCTGTCCCCGCAGCTTTTCCCACTAACCTTCTGTGTTGTCTTTGCTGTTTGTGGGTTGTGAGGTCTGGTACATGCCACAGCTCAGTAATTCAGCATGATAGGGCACTCTCTGCTCCACTCCTGGTCTCGTTGGTCTGCGATCTGCCACGCCGCCCCGTGCCGTGCGCGCTGGGCTCTGCTTGGCTCAGCTCTGCTCCCCTCAGCTGGGGGCTGGGAGTTCCGTTCGGGACAGACCTTACCCCGAGACTATCCAGGCTGTCCTGGGCTGGAGCCCTGCTTCCCTCTGCCACTTTGTGGGTTCTGCAGTTCTACAATTGGTTCAGAGCCATTTTTTTTATAGGTTTTTGGAGGGACTTGGTGGGGAGCTCACGCCAGTTACTGCTTTCCAGTCGCCATCTTCAGCATTTAACTTCTTAAAAGAAAAGATCAATGAATTACAGAAGGGAATACATAGTAAAACTATACTAATGGGATTAATCTATTTAACCGTTTGAGACATAGATAAATCTATTTTTGAAAGAAACAATAATTAAGCAGAGGAATAGACTTTTAGGGGAAGGAGTGGAGCCAACATGATGTCTAGAAAGCAGGGACTTACATGATCTCCCACTTGGGTCCCTCCAAACACCTATAAAAATGGTTTTGAACAAATTATAGAACTGTAGAACCCATGAAACAGCAGAAGGAAGCAGAGCTCCAGCCCAGGAAGGCCTGGATGAACATGGGGTAAGGTCTACCTCATGGACCTGGGAGCAGAGTGGAGCATAGCCCAGCATGAGCCATGCCTGGACCAACCAGACCACGAGCCTGGTGGAACAGGCCCCAGTGCCCTGAATCAGTTAGCTGTGGCAGTTACCAGATTTCTCAACCCACAAACACCAAAGACAACAGAGAAGGTTAGTGGGAAAAGCCTCTGAGAAACAGTGAAAGGAGTTCACAGCTAGGTTACCACATGGGGGGCAGTGGAGGAGGTGCAGCTACAGAACCACAGCTGCAGTTGCTTCAGACATGGTGGGAGGAATTAAGTGGCAGATCAGACCTGGAGTGAAGAGCCTGCTTAGATCTGAGTCGTGATCCATGATGAGTTTCTGGGAGAGGAGTAGCACTGGTGTGTCAGAGCATGCTGTGTGAAAACAACAATGCAGCCCCTCAAGCTAGGGACAAAATACTCTATACTCTACAAGCAGTCACACCCTGATGAAAACTCAAGCATCAAGTCAGTTGGCAGGGAACATGGCCAGGCGGCAAAAATGGACTCAGATTAAGAATCAGACTTTGGAATCTTTTTTGGTGACAAAGAAGACCAAAATGTACAGCCAGAAGAAGTCAACAAAGTCAAAGAGCCTACAACAAAAGCCTCCAAGAAAAACATGAACTGGTCTCAGGCCATGGAAGAGCTCAAAAAGGATTTGGAAAAGCAAGTTAGAGAAGTAGAGGAAAAATTGGGAAGAGAAATGAGAGTGATATGAGAAAACCATGAAAAAAAGTCAAGTTCTTGCTAAGGAGACCCAGAAAATACTGAAAAAAAATAACACCTTAAAAATAGACTAACTCAAATGGCAAAAGAGCTCCAAAAAGCCAATGAGGAGAAGAATTCTTTGAAAGACAGAATTAGCCAAATGGAAAAGGAGGTCCAAAAGACCACTGAAGAAAATACCAGCTTAAAAATTAGATTGGAGCAAGTGGAAGCTAATGACTTTATGGGAAGTCAAGATATTATTAAACAGAACCAAAGGAATGAAAAAGTGGAAGACAATGTGAAATATCTCATTGGCAAAACCACTGACCTGGAAAATAAATCCAGGAGAGATAATGTAAAAATTATTGGACGACCTTAAAGCCATGATCAACAAAAGAGCGTAGGTATCATCTTTCAAGAAATTATCAAGGAGAACTTCCCTGATATTCTGGAGCCAGAGGGTAAAATAGAAATTGAAAGAATCCACCAATTGCCTCCTGAAAATGATCCCCAAAAGAAAACTCCTAGGAATATTGTCTCCAAATTCCAGAAATCCCAGATCAAGGAGAAAATACTGCAAGTAACCAGAAAGAAACAATTTGAGTATTGTGGAAACACAATCGAAATAACACAGGATCTAGCAGCTTCTATATTAAAGGATTGAAGGGCTTGGAATATGATAATCCAGAGGCCAATGGAGCTAAGATTAAAACCCAGAATCACCTACCCAGCAAAACAGTATCATGCTCCAAGGTAAAATATGGATTTTCAATAAAATAGAAGACTTTCAAGCTTTCTCAGTGAAAAGACCAGAGCTGACTAGAGAATTTAATTTTCAAACACAAGAATAAAGAGAAGCATGAAAAGGTAAACAAGAAAGAGAAATCATTAGGGACTTACTGAAGTTGAACTGTTTTGTTTACATTCCTACATGGAAAGATGATTTGTATAATACTTGAGACCTCAATATTAGGGTAGCTGAAGGGAATATACATATATAAAGAGACAGAGAACATAGTCTGAGTGGAACATGAAGGGACGATATCTAAAATATAAATTCGAATTAAGGGATGAGAGAGGAATATATTGAGAGAGGGAGGAGAAAGGGAGAGATAGAATGGGGTAAATTATCTTGCATAAAAGTGTCAAGAAAAAGCAGTTCTGTAACAAGGTAAAAGGGGGTAGGTGAGGAGAATGGGTGAATGTTGTTCTCATCGGAATTGACCTGGGGAGGGAATAACATACATACTCAATTGGGTATCTTTCCCCACAGGAAAGGAGGAAGAAGATAAAAAAGGGGGGATGCTAGAAGGGAGTGCAGATAGGGGGAGGAGGTAATCAAAAGCAAACACTTTTGAAAAGGGACAGGGTCAAGGGAGAAAATTGAATAAAGGGGGATAGGTTAGGAAGGAGCAAAATATAGTTAGTCTTTCACAACAAGAGTTTTGTGGAAGGGTTTTACATAATGATACACATGTGGCCTATGTGGAATCACTTGTCTTCTTAGGGAGGATGGATGGGGAGGGAAGAGGGGAGAGAATTTGGAACTTAACGTTTTAAAAGCAGATGTTCAAAAAAAGTTTTTGCATGCAACTAGGAAATAAGATACACAGGCAATGGGGTATAGAAATCTGTCTTGCCCTACAAGAAAGTAAGGGAAAAGGGGATGTGGGGAGTGGAGTGACAGAAGGGAGGGCTGACTGGGGAATGGGGGAAAGAGAATATATGTCATCTTGGAGTGGGGGGAGGGTAGAAATGGGGAGAAAGTTTATAATTCAAACTCCTGTGAAAATCAACACTGAAAACTAAAATATTAGATAGATAGATAGATAGATAGATAGATAGATAGATAGATAGATAGATAGATAAAAAAGAATTTTAGGGGAAAGTAGATCTAAGATAAATCTAGAGAAATTTAGATGGGAAGAGAAAGGAGTATGCCATTTTCTCAACTGTACATGGCAACTTCACAGAAATTGATTTTGTATTAGGGCATAGAAACCTCACAAATATGGAAGAACAGCAACATTAAATGAAGAAAATAATACAATAAATATTACATTTAATAAAAAGTGAATAAACTATGGATTAAAATTAATTGGAAACAATATATTTGTCAAGAATAAGTGAGTTAAAGACAGCACCATAGTAACATTCAATTTCATTAAAGATTATTAAAACAATCAAACAACATATCAAAATTTGTGATATGTAGCCAAATCAATATTTATGCAAATATTTATATGTCCAAATGCTTTCACCAATGAGAGCAAAAACAAATCACTGAATTGAGTGTATAAAATGGATGTAAAATTCTAGAAAATGGGTACATTTTAAAATCAATTATGTAACGGATTAGAAATCCTGAGGATCAAAAGATTAATAAAATTGAAAGTAACTTTATAAAAAAGTACAATAGATAAAGGAAGGACAATAGAAGGGGAGAAAGGAGAACACAAAACTACCAATCTCAAAAATATAAAGGAGGAAGGTACCACAAGTGAAGATGAAATTACAGCATAGATAAAGAACTATTTTGTCTAATTATATGTCAAACAAAACTGACAATCTAAATGAAATGATTTTTTTTTTATTTTTAAGTTTTGTTTAGTATTTTATATTCCACCAGTTATATGTAAAAACAATTTTAACATGTTTTCAAAACTTTTTTGAGTGCTAAGTTCTTTCCCTTCCCCTTTCCCCACCCCACATATCATTGAGAAGGCAAACAATCATGCAAAACATAGTCATAATGGTCATGCTGTGAAAGGAAACATAGACATGAAAAAGAAAATTCAAGAAAAATAAAGTAAAAAAAATTAGCTTCAATCTGTATTCAGACACTAGCAGTTCTTTCTCTGGGGATGAATAGCATTTTTCATCATAAGTTTTTCAGAGTTGTCTTGGATCATCATGTTGCTGAGGATAGCTAAGTCACTCACAGCTGATCATCTTTAAATATGTACATTTTCTTTTGCATCAGCTCATGTAAGTCTTCCTAGGTTTTTCTGAGAGCATCCTTAACATCATTTCTTATAGTACAATAAATAGTATTCTGTCATATTCAGGTATCATAACTTGTTCAGCCATTCCTCAGTTGATGGTCATCTCCTCAACTTCTAATTTTTTACCCCCAGAAAAGAGCCACTATAAATATTTTTGTGCAAGTGGGTGCTTTTCCTCCTTATTTTTTATTCTTTTTGGGATACAGACATAGTAGTCATATTGCTGGGTCAAGGGGTATGCACAGTTTATAGTCCTTTGGGCACATTTCCAAATTGCTCTACAGAATGGTTGAATCAAATCACACCATTGCAATAGTGCATTAAAGTCTCATTTTCCCCACAGAACCTCCAGAATTGCCATTTACACTTTCTGTCCTATTAGCCAATCTAATAGGTATGAGGTAGTACTTCGAATTGTTTTAATTTGCATTTTTCCAATCAATAGTGCATTTGAGTTTTTTTTATATGGCTATAGATAGCTTTGGTTACTTCATCTGAAAAAAAGTTCACATATTTGATCATTTATCAATTGGGGAATGATTCTTATTTTTATAAATTTGACTCAGTTCTCTACATGTTTGAGAAATTATGCCTTTTTATTAGAGAAACTTATTTCAATTTTTTTCTCACTTACGAGTGATAACTGTATTTCTTCCATCATATTCTCCTCTGTGTATTCTATTCTCTCTTTTCACTATGTCTCTCGTCATAAGTGTTTTGCCTCTAATTATCCCTCCCTCAATCTGCCCTTCCTTCTATACACTCCCCTTCATTCTCTTACCCCCTTGCCCTCCTACTCTCCTGTAGGGTAACTAAAATAAATTTCTATACTCAATTGAGTGTGCATGTTGTTCCTTCTTTGAGCCAATTCTTCTGAGAGTAAGGTTCACCCACTCCCCTTCGTACCCTCCTTTATCCTCCACTGCAAAAAGGTTTTCCTTGCCTCTTTTATATGAGATAATTTATCCATTCTATGTCTCTCTTTCTTTTTCTGCCAGTACATTTCTCTCTCATCCCTGAATTTTATTGTTTTAGATATTATCCCTTCATATTCAACTCACATCTGTGCCTTCTGTCTATATATACTCATTCTAATTACCCTAATAATGAGAAAGGTCTTATGAGTTACAAATTTTGTCACCCCTGTATGAATGCAGTTTAAATTTATTAAGTCCTTATCATTTCCCTTTCCTTGAGTCTTATATTTTAAAGTCAAATTTTCTATTTAGTTCTAGTCTTTTTATCAAGAGTGTTTTAAAGTCCTCTATCTTATTGAATTTTGATTTTTTTCCCTTGAAGAATTATACTCATTTTTGCTGGGTAGGTGATTCTTTCCTGTAATTCTAGCTCCTTTGCCAACTAGATTATCATGATCCAAGCCCTCCAGTCTTTTTAAGGTAGAAGCTGCTATATCTTGTATTTGAATTGAATAGCTTGAGATTGAATTATCCTGACTGTGGCTCCACCAAAATCTCTTTTGTTGATCGTGGCTTTCAGTTAGTCCAATAATTTTAAATTATCTTTCTTGGATCTATATTCTAGGTCAGTTGCTTCTCCAGTGAGATATTTCATAGTCTTCTATTTTTTCATTCTTGTGGTTTTGTTTTATCATTTCGTGATTTCTCATAAAGTCATTAATTTCCATTTGCTCCATTCTAATTTTCAAGGAATTATTTTCTTGAGTGAACTTTTGGATATCGTTTTCCATATGGCCTATTCTGCTTTTTAAGGCATTCTTCTCCTCATTGACTTTTTGAACCTCTTTTTACTATTTGGTCTATTCTGTTTTTTAAGGTGTTATTTACCTCAGTATTTCTTGTGTCTCCTTTTACTAAGCTGCTGTCTCATTTTTCATGATTTTCTTTCATCACTCTCCATTCTCTTCCTAATTTTTTCTCTACTTCTCTTACTTTTTCCCTAAAATCCTTTATGAGCTTTTCCAGTCTGTAACCAATTCATATTTTTTTCAGAGGCTTTTGATGTAGGAGCTTTGACTTCCTTGTTCTTCTCAATGTGTGTTTTAATCTTCCTTGTCACCATAGTAACTTTTAATAGTCAGTTTTTTTTCCAGTTGCTTGCTCATTGTCCTAATCTATTAGCTGACTCATCATTCTTAGTTAAAGTAGGGCTCTGCTTCCTGGGTAGAGGGTGAACTGTCCCAAGTTTCAGAGCTTTGTACAGCTGTTTTCAGGGATGCTTCTAGGGACCTGAAAATTTTCAGCTCTTCCAAGGTGGTATGGTCTAAGGATAGTTGTTTACTATTCTCCTGACCTGTGCTCTGGTCTGTGAGCAACCATAAACAATCTGTTTTGTCCTGGAACTGTGAGGATGTTATGGCCCTCTACTGTGCCTGCAAGCTCAGCTGTGCTACTGTTCCTCTCACCCTGGGACTGCTGCCCAATAGCTGGATCTGAGAATAGGCAAAGCAACAGAGTCTTGCCTCAGTGCTAGCAAAAAGATCCCTATAATCTCCTTTTGACCAGTTATTCAACCCCTTATTTTCTGTGGGGTGAGAGCTCTAGAAGCAGCTGCTGCTACTGCTGCTCCTGCTGATTCAGTCACCACTGAGGCCTGCCCCCATTTCACCATGGCAAGGGCTGTGCTAATGTGGCCTCTGCTAAACTACACTCCACTCTCACCCTGGTACAATAGATCTTTCCTGATTACCTTCTAAGTTGTCTTAGCATCTGTGGGCTAAGAAGTGTGGAAACTGCCCCTGCTGCCAAGGTTCAGTCACTCCAGGCTTGCTTCAGCTTTGCTGGGGCTGGGTCTCACTGGCACAGCCTGCACTGGACTGCACTGCTCTCTCACCCCAATGCAATAGACTTTCCTCCCATCCTTCCAAGTTGTCTTGGGCTAGAAATTTGTTTCACTCCATCTTTTTGTGGGTTCTTCTGCTTTAGAATTTGTTTATAATAATTTTGAAGGCATTTGATGGGGTTTGGTGGAGAGATCAGACAAGTCTCTGCCTTTACTCAACCACCTTGGCTCTGCCCTACATGACTTTTTACAAAAAAAGAATATAAATTAGTAAGAGCAATAGAAAAGAAAACAGGATATTAACATAACCATATCACTGAAAAAGAAATTGGACAAGCTTTAAATGTGTTTCCTAAGGAAACAAAGACAGGACCAGATGGATTTGTGAAATCTACCAAACATTTAAAATACAATTAATTCCAAATATGTTTGTGTACTGTTTAAAAATCAGTAAAGAACGAATCTCATCAGATTTTTATGACAAAAGCATAATTTTAATACCTAAACAAGGGAGAGAAAAAACAGAGAAAGAAAGTAGAGAACAAATGCTTAATGAATACAGATGCAAATTTTTTAAATAAAATTCTAGCAAAAAATTACAGAAATAGTTCAAAAAAGGTTATACATTATGATCAAGTTTTCTTTATACCTGGAATGCAGTATTGGTTCAACATTAGGAAAAATACAAGCATCACTGACCACATTAATAACAAAAACAATAAAAAGCATGTAATATAAATGGATATAGAAAAAGCCTTTAATAAGTTCTGATACCCCTTCATATTATCCTAGTAGCTATGGAAATCCAAGAGGAAGCATAAAATATGATGAATATAGACTAGAAACCTTTACATTAAGATCAGGGTAGAAACAAGGATTTTCACTATCAACATTATTATTCTATTTTGTACTAGAAATGTTACTTATAGCAATAAGACAAAGAAAACTGAAGGAATAATAGGCGATGGGGAAATAAACCATCACTCATTCAGATGGTATGATGATAGAGAATCTAGAAATCAACTAAAAATTATTCAAAGAATGATTAGCAAAATTGAAGATATTAAATACATCCAGAAATATCATTAGCATTTCTACATATTACCAGCAAAATGGAAGAGGAAGATATAAAAAGTGAAATTCTTTTTTTTTTAGTTAAGATTTTCCATTTTTAGTTTACAACACTCACTTCCACATGATCCTGCGTTCCAGATTTTCTTCCCCCTGCTCCCAGTCTCCCTCCCTAAGACACCATGGAATGCAATATAGCTTCTACATATAACTTCTCATTGAACTTATTTACACAATGGTCAAGTTGGAAAGAAGAATTATGACCAATGGAATGAATCATGAGAAAGAAGAAACAAAACAAAACAAAACAAAAAACCAAAAGAGAAAAAAAAAGAAAAAAAGAGAGCGAACAGTTTCCTTCAATCTGCATTCAGACTCCATAGTTCTTTCTCGGGATGTAAATAGCTCTCTCCATCATGAATCCTTTGGAGTTGTCTTTGAACCACATATTGCTGAGAAAAGCTAAGTCTATCAAGGTTAGTCATCACAGAATCCATATATCTGTGGCTGTGTATAATGTTCTCCTTGTTCTGCTCCACTCTGTCAGAATTATGTCGTGTAGGTTTTTTCAAGTTATTATGAAGTCCGTATGTTCCCCATTTTTTATAGCACAATAGTATTCCATTACATTCATATACCACAACTTGTTCAGCCATTCTCCAATTGATGGGCATCCCCTTGATTGCCAATTCTTTGCTACTACAAAAAAGAGTTGCTGTAAATATTTTTGTACATATGGGTCCTTTGTGCACTTGTATGATGTCTTTGGGATATAACCCTAGAGGTGGTATTGCTGGGTCAAAGGGTATGAAGATTATTGTAGACCTTTGGGCATAGCTCCAAATTGCTCTCCAGAACGGCTGGATCAGTTCACAACTCCACCAGCAATGTAACAGTGTTCCAATTTTCCCACATCCTCTCCAGCATTTATCATTTTCCAGTTTTGTCATTTTAGCCAATCCAATAGGAGAGATGTGGTACCTAAGAGTTGTTTTGATTTGCTTTTCTCTAATCAATAGTGATTTCAAGTACTTTTTCATGTGCCTATAGATATCTTTAATTTCTTCCTCTGAAAACTGCCTGTTCATATCCTTTGATCATTTCTCAACTGGAGAATGACTTGTATTCCTATAATTTTGGCTCAATTCCCTGGATATTTTAGAGACGAGGCCTTTATCAGAGATACTAGTTGTAAAGATTTTCTCCCAATTTTCTGCTACCCTCCTAATCTTTGTTGCATTGTCTTTTTTTGAAACAAAATCCTTTCAGTTTGACATAATCAAAATCATCTATTTTGCATTTTGTAATATTCTCTATCTCTTCTTGTGTCACAAATTTTTCCCTTTCCCATAGACCTGATAGGTAAACTGTTCCTTGCTCTCCTAAATTGATTATAGTATCAGTCTTTATTCCTAAATCATGAACCCATTTTGACTGTATTTTGGTATGTGGTATAAGATATTAGTCTATGCTCAGTTTTTGCCCCATCATTTTCCAATTCTCCCAGCAGTTTTTGTGAAATAGCGAATTTGTAGCCCAGAACCTGGACTCTTTGGGTTTATCAAAGAGTAGATTGGTATAGTCGTTGACTTCTCCATCTTGTTTACCAAACCTATTGCACTCATCCATGACTCTGTTTCTTAGCCAGTGCCAGGTAGTTTTAATGACTGCTGCTTTATAGTACAGTTTAATATCTGGTATGGCCACCTTCCCTATTATTTCTTTTCTTTAATACCCTAGATATTCTAGACCTCTTGTTCTTCCAGATGAATTTTGTTATTATTATATCTAGCTCTGTGAAATATTTTTTTTTTGTAGTTAGATTGATATGGCACTGAATAGATAGATTAATTTAGGTAAAATTGTCATTTTTACTGTATTACCTCAGCCTAACCATAAGGAACTGATATTTTTCCATTTTTTTTTGATCTGACTTTATTTGTGTGAAAAGCATTTCACAATTATGCTCATATAGGCCCTGGGTTTGTCTTGGCAGATAGATTCCCAAATATTTTATGGTGTCTACAATAACTTTGAATGTAATTTCTCTTTTTATCTCTTGCTGTTGGGCTTTGTTAGTAATGTATAGGAATGCCGAGTATTTATGTGGGTTTATTTTATATCCTACAACTTTGCTAAAGTTGTTTATTATTTCAAGTAGTTTTTTACTTGATTCTCTAGGATTCTCTAAGTAAATCATCATATCATCTGCAAAAAGTGATAATTTTTTTTTTTTTTAGGAATGTAATAAATATTTATTGAATTAACTAATGCTCCCCCAGTCCTAATTTTTAACACACCATAAAAGCTGACCTCTCAGATAGCAATCTGGCAACAGTGGTTGCCAGTTAGTTCTCACAGATACAAGGGACAATCTTCCTCC
>JAQQSZ010017587.1:0-10767 GCA_028646595.1 Phalanger gymnotis | reverse complement strand
GGGCATTGTGGTAACACAATCAGAATAACCCAAGATCTAGCAGCTTCTACATTAAGAGACTGAAGTGCTTGGAATACAATATTCTGGAGGTCAATGGAACTAGGATTAAAACCAAGAATCACCTACCCAGCAAAACTGAGTATCATGTTCCATGGCAAAATATGGATATTCAATAAAATAGAGGACTTTCAAGCTTTCTCAGTGAAAAGACCAGAGTTGAATAGAAAATTTGACTTTCAAACACAAGAATCAAGAGAAGCATGAAAAGGTAATCAAGAAAAAGAACAAGAAAAAGAAATTGCAATGGACTTACTGAAGTTGAACTGTTTACATTCCTACAGGGAAAGATGATGTGTATGATTCATGAGACCTCAGTAGTAGGGTAGCTGAAGGGAATATGCATATATATATATGTATATGTGAGTGGGTATGTATTTATATATGAATGTATATATATATACATATATATATATAAATGTATATATAAATTTGTAATTCAAACTCTTGTGAAAATCAATGCTGAAAACTAAATATATTAAATAAAAAAATTTAAAAAACCTGCCCCATACAACCTCTTGCGAACTCTTATAATGAAATATTGTTAATGTGTTTCACCAGTCATGCCAAATAACATATGACTCTGTTGATTATTAACTTTAGGTATTTGTCAATGGATGTGTACTGTCTAATATTTTTGTTGAACTTGGATGAAAAATGGTATGCAAAGTATATTTTCAGGTGATACAAAACGAGAGGCATAAAATATATTAATTAGGAATCAGAATTCCAAATTTCCCAACAGATTAGAACATTGGGCCAAATGTCATGAATGAAAATAGGAAAACAAGATAAAGTTCTACAATTGGGTTGTAAAAAAATGTCAAAATCACAAGTGAAAAATGATGAAGACGCAGTTAGAAAGTATTGCTGATACAATCTGAAAATTTTATGCGATTGCTAGATCAGTGTGAGTCAACAATTTTCATCCTGTAGCTTTCATGCTATTCTGGTTTATTCTTCTTTCTAGCCTTCCTTTTGCTCCTTTCTTTGCATGTGTTCTTAAAAAGATATCTCATCAACCATTTCTTTCTTTTCTTTTTATTTGGCTCAATAAGGATATTGTACTCCCTGTACTTCCCTGTACTCCCTTCCACTGGATAAAAAGCAAAACAGAGCTCTGGTATATGCATAGTCAAGAAAAATAAATCACCAAATTCATTGTGTCTGAAAATGTGTATCTTATATCATAATTTGTGTTTATCACCTGTCTGTTAGGCTGTGAGTAGCCTGCTTTATCTTAATGGAATCATAGTTGTTTATTCCATTGTTCAGAATGATTTTTTCCAGCTATATAAAACAATCCTTTGATAGTTGATGGATAAGCACTTAATAAATAAATAAATTTAAATAATATTATCATTTTAATTTTGTTGTCATGAGCAATTAATATTTCCTCTATTATTTCCATCTATTTTTATTTCTATAATGAATGGTTTATGATTGCATTCATAGTCTTCCTAGGAGTCTCTTCACTGGTAAATTCACATACATTTATAATTCTATAGTTATTTTGAATTGAATTTTTCTATTTTTTCCTACTAGGCTGTGTTCTAGTATACAGAAATGTTAATGATTCATATTATGTTATTTACTTTACATTCTTCACAGCTGATGAGAAGATTGATTGTTGCAATCATTTTTAGTTGACTAGGATTCTTTAGCTAGAATGTCATATCAGCTACAAATTGTGGTAGCTTTATTTTTTATTGTTGCCTTTGCTTATTACCTCTGTTTCTTTTTCTTGTATTTGTAGGATCATGTTAAATAGTAATAATGATGATATGCATCCTTACTTTAACCTGTTCTTATTGGAAAGGCCTTCAACCTTTCTCTTTTATGTAGAATGTTTGTCCTTGGTTTTATATAGATACTACTTACCAAGTTAAAGAAAAGTCTGTTTCTTTCCCTTCTTGTATTTTTAAAAAATTAGATTTTGTATAATGACTTTTCAGCATCAGTTGATGTATTCATGTGGTTTTAATTATTTTTGCTATTAATATGGTCTATTATGTCTTTATTTTCCCTGTGTTGAATCAACCTTAATTTCTTAGTTTGAAATGAAGATGGTCATAGCACATAATCTTTGTAATATGATGGTACAGATTCTTCCTTAATACTTAATATACTTTTTGCACTAGTATTCATTAGAGATATTGTCTATAGTTTTCTTACTTTGATTTTTCTTTACCCCCTTTAAGCATCAAAACTGTATTTTTGTCATAAAAAGAGTCTAGAAGGGTCTTTTCTTTTGCTATATTTGCCAAGAGTTTATATAATATTAGAATGATTTTTTTTCTTGGATGTTTGATAGAGTTCACAATCCATCTTGTCCTGTTGTTTTTTTCATTTGGAGTTTGTTTATGGCTCATTTAATTTCTTTTGCTGAAATTGGGTTATTTAATTTCTTTTGTTAATCT
This sequence comes from Phalanger gymnotis, assembly GCA_028646595.1. Taxonomy (NCBI): domain Eukaryota; kingdom Metazoa; phylum Chordata; class Mammalia; order Diprotodontia; family Phalangeridae; genus Phalanger; species Phalanger gymnotis. The sequence continues at coordinate 8,290 of JAQQSZ010017587.1, read as the reverse complement.
GGATATTTAATATTTTTGAAAGGTATGTATTTCCTCTAATTTATTAGTTTTGTTAGTATTTAATTGGTCAAAGAGTCAGGATCAAATGATTTACAGCTGAATTCTATCAAAAATTCAAAGAAAAATTTTGCTGTTTTATAATGGTTTGTAATTATAAGATGTCTCCAATATCTTTGCATTATTAAAATATAGCAAAACAAACAAAACCATAGAGCAATATATGTAATGAGAATTGATGTAAAATTTTAAAATAAAATATTAGCAAATAAGTTACAACAACACATTAGAAAGATTATACATTATGACTAGGTAGGGTTTCTTCAAAGAACACAGAGTTATTCAACACAAGACAAACTCTAAATATAATAAACCATGTCAATATACAAATAATAAAAGCCATATGCTTAAATCAATAGAGCTGGCAAAGCCTTTAGACAAAATGCAGAACTTGTTTCTATTAAAAGCTCTAGGAATCATGGGAATAAATAGACCTTTCCTTAACATAGTAAATATTGCACTTATGTAAATCCAATAGCAAACATTATATGTAACGGAGAAAAGTTAGAGGCTTTTCTATTAACATCCAGGATAGAGCAAAGATGACCATTATCACCATTACTATTTAACTGTGCTAGAAATGCTAGCTATAGCAATAGATAAAAAAATAAATTGAAGAGATAAAGATAGGAAAAAAGAAACAATATTACTTTTTCAAGATGATATGATGGTGTAAGATATATAAATCCACATTAATCACCAACATTCCAATATATTATCAGTAAAACCCAGAAGGAAAAGTTAGAAACATAAATTCCATTGTCAATAACTATAGAATCACTAATTGTGATTCTATTTCTGATCAGAATTTTTACCAAACATTTCTGTTCCAGAGGCCCCATTTTCTTTGGGTCATGGTATGGCTTCCCTTCTGTGTGAATCACCATGATCTATGATGAATGAGGCTTCTAGAGTACATCACTTGTATCCACGTTGCTTCCTCCTGGTCTGTAATGTACACTGAAGTCATAATTGACCAAGGTCAATAACTATTTGGGGTTATATCTACAAAGGTAGTATAAAATATTTGGGAGTGCATCTGTGAAGATTCACCCAGGGATCATGTGAATCTAATTGTAAAATATTCTTTGCAGAAGGATTTCTAATTTATTAGAGAAATATATGTTTCTTGTATGTCAAGCCAATATAATAAAAATGACAATACTCTAAAATTAATCTACTTTTTCAGTATTATGCTAAACTCTTAAAAGAATAATTTATATACTGAGAAAACAGTAACAAATTTCATGTAGAGAAACAAAAAATTAAGTATCTTGAGGATGACAATTTTTAAAAGAGGAAAGAAAGGGGGCTTTCCAGTATAAGATATCAAACTGTACAATGAAGCAATAATCATTAAAACAATTGTTAATTGTTGCCTCTCAAGAGACTTTTGGGAATTTCCTCTTATGTTATATTGTGGCTTCTTTTTTAGTTTGAGAGCTCATTACCTTTGTATGTTTTCTATTTTATTCTAATCTGTAAATTTTTTTCTGATTTCTCTTTGCTATTTGTTTAAGTAAATGAATTTACTCCCTATTTTCTACTTGTGATAGTCTTTTGGGCAACCAGTATTTGGTGGAAAGGAATCAAACCAGTCAGTGTAGTTTTGCATCTACCCTACCTCCTTAAGAGTGACCAGGGAACAGACTCTATCATTGGACCAGCAATATATTTTTTTTGGGAGGGGGGAAGGCAGACAGATATAATTCTAATCCACTATGGTTCTTGTATATAGGGAAGGGAAGGAACATGTAACTAGCCATGGCCCTTCTCCTCCCCTGAAGGTGGAAATCAGAAATTGCAATATCCCTTAGAGAAGAGTGGGCCAGATTACAGAGGTTCATTCTGTCTTCAAGTATTATTTAGAAAATAACAACAGGAAGAAGAGCTAGCATTTATATGAAGCCTTAAGGTTTGGAAAGTGCTTTTCAAATATTATCTCATTTGACCCTCACAACAACCCTGTAAGGCAGATGTTATTATTCCAATTTTGCAGATGCAAGAATTGAGTCTGAGAGAGGCTAAGTGATTTATCTGGGCCCACGTGGCTAGTAAGGGTCTGGTTTCCTGATTTCAAATCCTGCTTTCCATGTCCTACACCACCTAACTGCCTCATATGAACAAACACATCTTACACAGGCAAACACATTTTAAAAGTTTGCAAAGAACTTTCCTTACACTAAGCCTGTGAAGAAGTTAGTGCAAACAATACTTTCATTTTGCAGATGAAGAGTTGGAGATACTTAGAAGTTGTGTTGTGTACATGATCTCACAGCTAGCACAGCATAATTCAAACTTAGATCTCCTGTCTCTGAATTGAACACTAGATTAACTGGGGCATATTGCCTTTGCTTTAGGAAATTCAGTGACAAGCTGGAGGTTTCCCAGAAGAGAACTAGGATGGTGAAAGGTCTTGAGATCATACAATAGAAAGATGAGTTCAAGGAACTGGGGATGTTCAGCATGAAGAGAAGTCTGAGGGACACATGTTAGAAATCTTCAAGTATCTGAAGGGCTGACATGCAGTTTAGGGATGTGATTTGGGCACAATATGGAACAATGAATGACAGTCACAAAAAAGTAAATTTATCCTTTATATAAAAAAACCTTTCCAATTATTCAAGCTGCACTAAAGCGGAATGAGTGGCCTCATAAGGTGGTGAGTTCACCTTCACTTGAAAGTTCAAGTACAGATTGGATGACCACTTGCTGCCTATGTTGTAGAGTAGATTCTTGTTCAGCTGTGGATTGCATTGGATGGCTTTTGGGGTCCCTTCCAATTCTGAGTCTATGATTCTATGTCTAGGAAGCTTATTTTTAACCTAATTGAAATTACGACTTTGACATTTATGTCTATTAAATTCAATTAATTGAATTAACGGTTTCAAACAGGTTTTGTACCCTCTCAAGTTGGCATTTTCTGTCCCTCCCATCTTCATACCATCACTCATTTTATAATCATATTTTCTTCATCTTTATTCAAGTCCATGATTCCTAACATACAGTCAGAAAATCCTTGTTGTTAAGGGTGGTACTGGAGAGAGGATGACTCCCGGGGAAGAAAGTTATTGCAAGAGATCTATTTCATTAAATAATATAATATTAGTTAATATTTATTATGTGAACTGGTGTCTTGTAATATATTAATTATTTTTTAATAAATAATTTTTTTACATTGCCTCAATCCTCCCTCTACATCTCTTCCCCAAATCACTATTTTTCAAATGTGTGTAGATGCTTGAACAACTAATAAGATTCAATAAATTTAAAGGTATTATTAAATTCATAGTATTTGTCATAATATATTTTCTCAGTCAACACTAATAGCACAATAGCAATCACATGAGAACCCATCAAATTTATGACATTAACAAGGGGACCTCACAGTCATCATCATCATCATCATCATCATCATCATCATCATCATTACCATCATAACTATCACTTTGAGCACCATGATAGCATTTATATAATGCCTATTTCCTTGCTACTGTACTATGTGCTTTACAAATATCTCATTGGATTCTCACAACAACCCTGAAAGGTAGGTACTATTATTATTACAAATAATAGTTGAGTAAACAGAAGCAAACAGACTTGCCCAAAGTCACAAGCTGGTAAGTGTCTGAGGCTGGACTTGCACTCAAATTTTCCTGACTCCAGGCCCATGATCATCATCACTGTTGTCATCATCATTGTCATCCTCATTGTCATCACTTTTTCATTGTCATCATTGTTGTTATTATCATCAGGAACTACAGACCTTAGCCAGTGATTACAAAAAATGTAGAAAAAGGTGGAATCAGGGATAGTACTACTAGTTTTTTTTTACTAGAAACTACCCTACATGGTCACAGAATCCCAGGTTTAGAGCAGACGTAGATCTTAAGGATCATCTAGTCTGTAATACAAACACACAAATACGTGAGCACTCTTGGCACTTTGGCCATTTAAGAGGGAAATGGTCCAAAATAACTCATTGAATGGTTTTTAATATATAAAAACTAATATTATTAAACTTCAGAATGTTTTAAAAACATAACCAAACATTGATCGAATGCTCTCAGAATTTATTGTGCAATGGGAAGACAGAATTTTAAGACATGGTCCCTTTGGTCAGAAACTTTAAAATACACTTAGGAATAAATACAATGTCCCAAAAGTAAGTATGGTTTTAATCCTTAATAGGCCCTAAACTGCACTAAGACTTTTGGGGACACTTTACAATATATTATCCAAATGTTTGCTGATTTGAAATTGGAAAGTAAGATGTACACATCAAAAGATAACTAAATAGGTGTAAAACAAGTAGTAAATACAGTCGGGAGAATACAAATTCGGAGGCAAGAAGAGATTATTGAACTGGGGGTGGTCAGGAAAGGCTTCATGGAGGAGATGGATCTGTGTTGGGATCTAGAGCATGTATAGAGTTTAAAGAGTAGCAGGAAAAACATGAAGATATGTGAAAAGCTTATAATATACATGATATTTTTTGGGGGGATATGCATGATGAATAATTTCATTAAAATCCTATTTTAATATCTAGTGATAGCATGGAGGAGACCCTAGATTCTTGAAGCTTATGATAGCATAGAGCAAGCTTTGCCTTGTCCTATTATACCAGAAAGTCTTCAAGTAGAGACCTAATAATAGAATGTAAGTCTATTCCTTGAGAACCAGCCTAGCTAAGTTCATAGAGGGTTCAGCACTAGAAGGATATAAAACCCAGAAAGAGAAGTGATATTCACATGGTCCTATCATGATTTTTAATTTGGTGGCTGAGACTATAATAGTAATATTGACAATGATAATAACTAGCATTTATAAAGCACTTTAAGGGTGACAAAGCACTTTGCATATGTTATTCAATCCTATAGTTGAGTGTTCAGTGACTTCTGCAATAGAATAAGTCCAGTGTCTATCACAGAGCCTCATGCATTGTAGGTGCATAATAAATGTTTATTGAAACTGAGATATAGGCAAAGAAAGTTAGTGGTATGCAAAGCCAGCAGCAAGTAATGGGATTCCAGATGCAAGAATGAGGTATTATTATAGGAATTGGGTGCATCCAGGGGAGCAAGGCAAGATTCAAGTACCAGAACAACAGTGGAATGAGAATGAAACAATGGTAGGGACTCAGGCTTGGGCAACAGTATGGAAACCCAATTACTAGAGCTAGGTGACAGAAGTTGATGACAGAGGACCACTCTATTTTGGCAGTGAAAGATTATTAAAACCTAGGAGAATCTCCTGAAGTTGATAAGATGATGATAAAGGATGAAAGAAAGATGGTAAAAGCACTCAATTCCTATGTTGCTCCTTTTTTCTCTACCAAGGAAAATGATCTTAAGACTTGGAAGGATAAAACATATTGATTTGGGAATAGAAATCCAAGCTAGATAAAGACATACTAAGAATACATCTAAGGGCCCTCAATGAGTTCAAGTCACCAATCTTGAATAACTACTTCATAATATACTGAAGTAATTGGTTAGTATAATTGCTGAGTCTGTCAGTGATCTTTGACAAATAGAAGAGAATGAGAAAGATCTGCAGAACAGCAAATGTCCCAATTTTTAAAGGGAGACTTCTTTAAATGATAGTCTTAGGTTAGTGAGCTTAACTTTCATCAGTAGAAAAAATAGAATAGATTATTAAAAGGACTTTTTGGTAAGTTATTGGGAAAGAAAGCAGGAATTATGATGGGTTCCTCAAAGATAACTCATGCCAGATTAATCTTATTTTTTTTTTTGCTCAGGTTTTGCTAGGTTTTTGAATTGCGTGAATGCCACAAGAACAGCATGGATGCATTTCAACATGCATTTGACAAAATCTCCTAGAGATCCTTGTGAAAGGTATTATGTGACAGAAAGAGCTCTCATGGATTTGTCATTAAGCAACCTGGGTTTGAATCCTGGTTTTGCCACCTACTTGCTATGGATACAAGTAAATTCAAAGGACATTCATTAAATGTTCATTGTACATAAGGCACTGTTGTAGGTGCTCAGTACATAAAATAAAAAAAAGAACAACAAACCACCCATAGTTTATACTATCAAGGAGCTGAAACTTCACTGTGTCAGAGGAATTGGGCATATAGATAAGTATAAAATATATAGTATATGGGACTGAAAGGAGAGAAGTAGACAAATGCCCAGGTGATCTTTTGAGAAGTGAAAGAACATTTTTACCTGGGGGAATAGGCAAAACAGCAGCGGCCTTGATGATGGAATTTGATTGAAGAAGACAATAATCTTTCCCAGTGGAAATGAATATATAATAGTGCCTAATCTAATCCTGATTGCCTGAAGGCCAGGTATTTTACTTCTCTCCAGGGTTCTCTGGGGAGTTAAACTCTGGTCTTTACTAATGATTTTCTCCTAATTATGGAGCATCCCCTGCACCTTCACCTTCTCTGGATGCTGAGCAGAGAAGAAAGCTAGTGGTATTCTCTGGCAGTTTAAAAAAATTGAAGCCTGTTATGACCACCCATGTGGCAGGGGAGGTATATGATGTTTTCCCCAAGAAGTTGGCACCTACATCTGAAGTGATCTGGGTTAGTTCCAACACCATGTTAAAAATAGGGAATACGTGTGTGTGTGGAAATTAATGCACAGAGGGCTGGATGAAACTGGAGAAGAGAGAGTTATTGAGTATGGCATGTAGAAGGAATGCAGAGGAATGGAAAGAAATGAGAGTAGGAATATGGGTTGGAAGCAGATTCTGGAGAGCTTCAAATGCTAGGTAAAGAATTTGTATTTCATTTGCTACATAGGTAATGTTTATCCACTGAAGATTTTTAAGGGAGTGATGTGGTTATTAAAGTTATTGTAAAATTTCATACATAGGGCTTCATTTAAAATCCAACATTTGAGTTTCTAAAATTCACTCCATAGATATACAATGGGGGAGAAGACAGCAGTTTGTGTGTAAGATGCCATCAGGATACTAGTGGATGGCAAGTTCAATGTGAATTAACAATACCCCTCATAGGACCCCACAACATTAATGGGATTGAGGCTCCATTAAGATAAGACTACAAGACAGGATTTTATGGACTGAATTGAGACACAGGCTAGAGGGCAAAGCATAGTAACCAGAATAAGGGAATTTATTCTACTTTGACCCGATTAGATTACATTGGGAATATTGAGTTCTGAGATTAATGCTAACCTGGACCAAGTCATTGTGAGGGTGACTACTATGCCAGAAGAAGTGGAAACCATGTCATATAGGAATTAGCCAACGTAGGTAAGGATGCTTAACCTGAAGTAGAGAAAACATTGGGGTTGGGTGATAGAAAATCACCATAAAGATGCGTTGGAGTCATTGAAGGTTAGTCAAACAGCAGATATTGCTTCATTGAGTGGGAGTTACAAGCAAGCAGATTTTGACTCAATATGAGGAGAAACTTCTCAACAATTAGAATTATAAAAAATGGAGTGTTTTGCTTTGTGAGGTAATGAGTTCCTTATGCTTCTAAATCTTTACCTTAAGTTGGCCTACCTACTTGTTGGGGATGTGGTGGGAGGATTCCTGTGCAGATATGCATTGAATTAGAGGATATCTGAAGTTACTTAACCTTTGAGACTCCATGATTCTTTCAGAACAAGGAAATAACCCTCTTACCAGACTCACATTGTATAAGCTCAGAGCATGATCAGAATCAAACCTGACTTGAAGTTGAGCTGACACTCTATAGATTTCATGATCTTTATATTTTACTTGCATAGATGCTAAATTCGGGTGAGGTGGTCAAAATCTACCAATTAGAGTTAATTAACCTCAGCTATACATTTGAAAGGAGGCAGGAGGTTAAGGAGCTCGAATAATTATTATAGGCGGATAGCCTGTAAGGTCTCTTTTAGATCTAAAAATCTGTGGTTCTAGAATCTTTGAGAAGCTCTCTTTTTATTTTTTTCAGGGCTGCCTTTATGTCTCTATTTCTTAGACTGTAGATAAAAGGGTTGAGCATTGGAGTTCCCATAGTGAAAATAACTGTGGCAGCCATGTCCTGAGCTGAGTAGGAGGATGGTGGGCGTAGATAGATTCCCATGATAGCCCCATAAAAGAGAATGACTAAGGTGAGATGAGAGCCACATGTGGATAGGGCTTTCTTTATCCCCTGAGTAGATGGAATCTTCACCACCTTGGAGAAGATGTAGGCATAGGAGATAGTGATACACATGAATGGAGTCATGAACACCATCCCACCCACAGTGAACACCAT
>JAQQSZ010017586.1:0-10767 GCA_028646595.1 Phalanger gymnotis | reverse complement strand
GAGTATAATGCTCCAATGCAAAATATGGATTTTCAATAGAGGACTTTCAAACTTTCTCAATGAAAAGACCAGAGCTGAATAGAAAATTTGACTTTCAAATACAAGAATCAAGAGAAGCATTAAAAGGTAAATAAGAAAAAGAAATCACAAGGGACTTACTAAAGTTGAACTGTTTTGTTTACCTTCCTAAATGGAAAGATGATATGTGTAATTCACGAGATCTTTCTCAGTATTAGGGTAGTCAAAAGGGATATAAATGTATGTAGACAGAGGGCACAGGCTGAGTTGAATATGAAGGGATGATATCAAAAAATAAAATAACATTAAGGGGTGAGAGGGGAATATAATGAGAGAGGGAGAAAGGGAGAGATAGAATGGGGTAAATTATCTCACATAGAAGTGGCAAGAAAAAGCAGTTCTGTTGGAAGGGAAGAGAGGGCAGGTGAGGGGGAATGAGTGAATCAGATTTGACCTGAGGAGGGAATAACACACACACTAAATTGGGCATTTTACCCCACATGAAAGTAGGAGGAAGGGGATATAAAGGGGATAAAAAAGGGGGAATGATAGAAGGGGCCAGATAGGGGGAGGAGGTAATCAAAGGCAAATACTTTTGAAAAGAGACAGGATTAACTGAGAAAATTGAATGGAGACAGGATTAGATGGAAATATAGTTAGTCTTTGACAACATGATTGTTGTAGAAGTGTTTTGCATAATGATACATGTGGCTTGCCTTTTTAGGGAGGGTGAGTTGGAAGGGAAGAGGGGAGGGAATTTGGAACTCAGAGTTTTAAAAGCAGATGCTCAAAAAAGAGTTGTTTTTGCATGCAACTGGGAAATGAGATATATAGGGAATGGGGCACAGAAATCTACCCTGCCGTACAAGAAAGTAAGGGGAAAGGGAAAGGGGGGAAAGTGGAGTGACAGAAGAGAGGGCTGACTGGGGAAAGGGGCAATAAGAATATATGCCATCTTCGTGTAGGGGGAGGTTAGAAATGGTGAGAAATTTTGTAGCTCAAAATCTTGTGGAAATCAATGTTGAAAACTACAATATTAAATAAAATATGAAAGATGAAAAAAAAAGAAAGTGGAGGTAGTACCCAAAGAGTTCATGATCCATACAGAAGTTTGTATTTTTATAGCAACAGGACAAAGGAAGGAGGAAATATCAGAAATCTCCACCTAAAGGGGCATAGCATAGGAGGAGCAAGGTACAGTAAAGACAGAAAAAGGACAAAACTCTTCCAGAAGGGGAGAAGTGAGGCCATGGCAAAAACTGCATACTTTTCCCTTGGGAACTGCTAGACCATGAAGATAGGAGGATGTGCTTACCTACGAGGGTCTCAGCTACATAAGCAATTTCCCAGTCTTCTATGGTAGTTGAGAATACTTTAGGTCAGTATAAGACATCTCACTTGATGTCAATTTGTATAGCTAATATACTGATAACAATTGACATCAAGCTCAAATAAAATCAACTAATATTTACTTAGCGACTACCATGTACCTGGAGCTGCACAAGACATAAGGCAACTAGATCAAAATAAAATGGTGCCTGCCTTGACATTCTAGTGAGAGAAAGCAACTTGTACACAAGTAAGTAAATATAAAAATATACAAAGCAAATAGGAAAGCAGATTTCATGGGGTGAGTACTAACAAGTGGAGATCAAGAAATACCTCATGCCAATTCCCATAGAATGATAAATAAAACAAAAAAATATTTCCCTGGTGATGCTATATTAGGGCAAAATCTGGACTGCCACAATCTGAAGAATCAAATTTCTGAGTTACTTAAAAGTCCATGGAGAGTCACATGATGGGTAGAAACAGGTTATAACATAAATGTATGCTCAAAGATGTGGCAGCTAGGTGTCCCAGTGGATAGAGTGCCAGGCCTGGAGTCAGAAAGACTCATATAATTATGTAAACTCCTGAGTTCAAAGCTGACCTCAGACTCTTGTTGGCTGTGCGACCCTGGGAAAGTCACTTAATCCTGTTTGCCTCAGTTTCCTCATCTATAAAATGAAGTGGAGAAGGAAATGGCAAACCACTCCAGGATCTTTGCTGAGAAAACCCCTAATGGTGTCACAAAGAGTCAGACATGATTGAAAATGACTGAATAAAAAAAACGACAAATGATAAGAGATGTAGCATTCTGGCAAGGGTTATCTAATAGTCACATATCATAAGTAAGGAATAAGGTGGAGTCAAAATGGTGTGGCAAGAGGAAGAAGTATGACTAAGCTCCACCCTACAAATCCTCCAATACATTGGGAGGATCCTCAGAGGGCCCTAACTTTTTTGTGTGTCATAGGCTTCTTTGGCAATCTGGCGAAGCCTATGGACCCCTACTCAAAATATTGTTTTTAAATCACAAAATGTGGAGGATTTCAAAGGAAATAAAAGTTACTGAAATATAGTTCTCAACATTTTGAAGTCTGTGGACCCCATGTTAAGAACACATGTATATGGAGAATTTATGGGAGAAAACAGATGAGAATGGCATAGAATCAGAAGGCATGAGTGAGTGGTACGGTGCCGTGGGATAAGTTCAGGATCTGAAGTTTAAGGACTGTGCTTCAAATCCCAGCTCTGCTAGCCTATTACTTGTGTGACTTTGGACAGGTTGCTTAATTTCTCTGGGTTTCATTTTTATTTTTTGTCAGTTATTCAAAAAGCTTTTATTGAATGCCTATTATACACCATGCACTGTAAATAAGGTTGTTGGGCTAGTTCATTATTCCAATAGAAATGGGTCCAGGAACCATATAGGGGATCCCTGTAGGCTGCATAATGATTCTGAAAAATACATGTTAATACTGTCTATGTTTTATTGTATTTTTATTTGTTTTAATACTTACAATGACATTTCTGTTCCCAATTACATAATCCGGTTCCAACTCCAATCAGGAATGTTGTGGGCCACATTACCATGCAATTGACACCTCTGGGCTAGATGGCCTCTTCCAACTTTGTATCTGGGGTTCTGTGTGACGCTGTGGTTGTGAGCTGTCTCAAACCAATAAGATCAAAGAACTACGAAAGAGCTGAAATTTAAAAGAAGGTTGATATCAGTGTTCAACCGATCATCATTTGGGATTCAGGTGAATGGATTCATGTTGCCCTCCTTCCTCTTCCACAACCCCTCCCACAGAGGATTTATAATTGTCCTACATCCTGATGTTGATCCAAGAAGTGAATGAATAGCAACCATTTTGGCATACTTAACGTTGAAAGGAACTAGAAAAAGATAGTGAGCTAGAAAAATCCCAAGGGAACATCGGAGACAATGTCAAAGGGTGACCAAAAGTACCAAAGGGATCCCAAATGAGGCAAAAAAAAATACCCCCCAAACAATAAAATTCCAGAAATCCCATTATTATTCCCCAGCCTGGGCTCCATGCCCCTCAATCCCCACAAGCAATTCATGAATCATATGCAGTTCCAGCCTCCAACAAATGTATATTTAGTAACTCTCAGAAAGATTTACATCTATTACATTGACACAGAATACAAATGAGGTGTTTACAGCGGCTTTTTATGGTTATGTTGTACAACAAACTGCCACATCTGTTTAAATTCTCTTCTTACCAGATTCATGTTTCTGCCCCTCCCCCCTTCCACCCTACTCTTTCCCCCAATATATAGCTCTATAAAAGCTTTGATATATGTGTATAACATATATGTGTGTGCCTGTGTATGTAAACACATGCTTACATATACACATACAGATAAAAATATATGACAATGTATGTATATATGCAGAGATGTGACCTGAAGATATGCACACCAAGATGTAATACATATATATATATGCATATATATGATGAAGATATATTGAGTTATAACAAATATGAGAACATGTATAGCATACATGTATACACTATACACACACATATATATGTATATATATATGTACATATATATATATACACCATATAAATAATGTGTATACATACATAAGGGCAGCTAGGTAGCACCGTAGGTAGTGATCCAGCCTTGGAATCAGGAACGCTCATCTTCCTGAGTTCAAATCTGGCCTCAGACACTTACTAGCTGTGTGACCTTGGGTAAGTCATTTAACCTTGTTTGCCTCAGTTTCCTCATCTGTAAAATGAGATGGAGAAGGAAATGGCAAACCAGTCCAAAATCTTTGCCAAGAAAACCTCAAATGGGGTCATGAAGAGTCAACCATGACTGTAATTGTCTGGAGGGGACTACCAAAAAGAGTCAGTCATGACTGACTAAAGACAAATACACACATAAACTCTCCCCCTCAACTTTATAGAAAGTGTGTTGCTTGGCAGGTTTAGAAACTTTGTTCTAATTGAGTTGAAATATTATTTTCAGAAATATGAAAGAAGAATAGCGAATGTAGTGATAGTAATCTTAGATAATGTCAATGTAATCAATCATTTTTTAAATACTGGCAGGCACAAAGTGTAACCGTGCTTAGTTCCTATGTAACTGACTAGCTGTAGTCTCTGTTCAGGGGTGTCATTTATCATAACTTAACCATGAAACTGGTGGGATTAATTTTTCCTCTTATACTGCAAGTATATTTTTTAAAAAACTTCCACTTAATGGTATTTCATTTTTTCCTATTACATGTCAAGATAGTTTTCAGCATTCTCTTTTATAAGATTACAAGTGTATTTTAGATATGCACATGTTTATTTATAAGCGGCCCTGTAATTTTTGCGGGCTGTAATTTTTTGTTTCTATAGCTGATCTCAGATTTTCCCTACGTAAGACACACCTTCCTTGACCTGTCTCCCTCAGTAGACCTTGGTGGATGTATAATTCCAGTTGCTATATTCAGACCACATGAACAGACCATATTTAAATTTTTTCTTCTAACAGTATTTTAGGAAATAACAGAATTATTAAATAGAAATTAATCACATATTTTTAAATAATTATTGGCCACTCATAAGGCTTTCTGCACTACCCAACCAATGCAACAGTGTTGCGCATAGGCAATAGAACTGAATAGAGAATTTGGAAGACCTGGGTTCTTTGTTTTCAATTCAACTATCATAGTAATGAAGTCACTTAGGTTTCCATTTTCTTTCCATGAAGTGGAGCTAAATGCATAACTAAGTCAAGTCAACAAGCGTTTCTTAAGTATCTCCTACTTGCTAGGCACCATGTTAATCAGTAGGGCTAAATTAAGAGCAGGCCAGCTAGATAGCACAGTAAATAAAGCGCTGGGCTTAGAATCAAGAAGACTCTTCTTCCTGAGTTCAAATCTGGCCTCCAACACTTACTAGCTGTGTCACCTGGGCAAGTCACTTAACTGTGTTTGCTCAGTTTCTTATCCATAAAATGAGCTGGAGAAGGAAATGACAAACAACTCCAGTATCATTGCCAAGAAAGCCACAAATGAGGCCATGAAGAGTTAAACAGGACAAAAATGATTGGATAACAATGAAAACTAGAGTAAAGTAACCTTTCAGGTTAAAATGAGCAAGGGGGGAAATAAGCCACAAAAGGTCAATCCAAAAATTCTGCCAAGAAAGCAAAGAGAGACAGTAGACTGGAGAAAGACAAGCTGACTTTGCCTTGATGCTATCATTGGACCGTAGATTTAGAACCAGGAGGGACTTCAGAGGTCCTGTTGTCCAACCCCTTCATTTTACATATGAAGAAACTGAGGTCTAAAGAAGTTTCAGTATGAGTGATTAGCATCGATTACATGGATGTGAATCTCAGGCCTTTACCTTTTCTCCATTCTGCCATCTTCTAGGGCTACCGAAGCCCCAGAAAAGTGTTCTTTCCATGAAAGTCCTTGGCAATGTAAAATGTTGCAGAATCAGAAACAAATAAATGGTTTTATCAATAGAAATGTTACTAAAGGAGCCATCTTGTCCCTGAACCTAAGGATCACTGGAATTTCCATCCACCCTACAGTTGGCCCCCATTAGAATGTGAACTCACGGAGAACAGGGATGGTCTTGATTTTCTATTTCTGTCCCCAGCACTAAGCAAGGTGCATAGGATATAATGGGCACTTAATAAACGATTTCTCATCTATCTGCCCTATAGGAAAATATAAAGGAAGGGGATAAGAGAAGGGGGTGAGGAGTAATAAAAGAGAGGCCAGATTGAAAGAAGGGGTAATCAAAATACATTTTGTCCAGGGGTGAGGGGAGGGGAGAGATGGGGAGAAAATTTGGAATTCAGAATCTTGTGGAAGTGAATGTTAAAAACTGAAAATAAATACATTCATAAAAAACAAAAACAAAAAAATGATTTCTCATTAGTTCATTGCCCAGCTCCCCCAGCTTCACTAGAGTCTCTCCACTTTATAAGGCTCAGAGGATAGCTGTAGGGGGGAGAAGAAAGCCAGGGATGCAGGGATCCCAAACCAAAGTTCCCAGAGTGAGGCTGCCTGGAATGAATTCACGGACTCAAGCATTCTTTAAGTCAAGGAGGCAAAGATTTATTACCCTTTTTCAGCGGGCAAGAGTTCTTAGGGAACCTGCAACCATAGAGGAGTGTAGGGGGAATCTTTATAGAAGCTAATAGGGGATTGGGGGGCATGTCAGTTAGGTCTTTGGGGGTGGGATTAGGGAGTGGTTAGTTCTTAAAGGAACATGCACATTTAGTATCTATTGCGCAGGTGTATTACCCAGAGTTCTCTAGGAAATAGCCAACAGGAGCGTTACTAGAGGTGTGATCTTTACTGTGAAATGTCACTAAGTTCACTGTCGGGGGCTAAAGGAGAATAGTTTCTCATCTAGTGTTTTGTTAGACAAAATACTATGTCTGGGATACGTGTTAGAAAGGTCAGTGAATAGTAAATATGGTTATGACTCAGTGTATCGTCAGTTATCCGCATCTGGAAATCAATCTATAGTTGGGCATAGCTGCTTACAAAGAAAGAACAGAAATAAGTCAGGGAAGGCTGCCCTTTAGCTGGAGAGAGACAGACTGAGAGAGAATGTGTTTCGGAATTGGGGTTCAGGCACAAGCACCCAAGCAGGGGCTGTTAGAGTTTAGGGTCCAAGCACAAGCACCTCGTCATAGCCATCACTCACTACTGTGCCCTAGGAGTAACTCTTGGCTCAAGAGAGAAGAAGCATTTAATCATTTTTATAAGTTTGTATTTTGAGGAAGGTGGGTAGTACATTGGTTATGGTGCTGGAATTG
The DNA here is from genome assembly GCA_028646595.1 of Phalanger gymnotis. Taxonomy (NCBI): domain Eukaryota; kingdom Metazoa; phylum Chordata; class Mammalia; order Diprotodontia; family Phalangeridae; genus Phalanger; species Phalanger gymnotis. The sequence continues at coordinate 3,609 of JAQQSZ010017586.1, read as the reverse complement.
GAGACAAGAAGATATGAATTCAAATCCTACTTTACATACTTACTTAGCTGCGATCCTGGAGAAGTCACTTTACATTTTGCAGCCTCAGTTTCCTCATCTATAAAGTGGGTGTAACTGTAATGTCAACCTCACAAGGTTGTTGTAAGAATTACACAAGATAATTAATATACATAAAGCTCTTTGCAAACCCTAAAGCCCTACATAAATGCTAGTTATCATCTGTAATTAGGATTGCTCTCTCCCTTCAGGGCTGGGTGTTCAACAATTACCCAAGGTACTTGTGTTGCTCCTGATTTCTCTATGCCACAGAAGAGCATGGAAAGGAAGGCTTACAAGCTACTTATCTCTCCACGTCAAAGGACATATTTTGTCACATTGAGACAGCAAGAAGCTAGGGAAATAAAAGAAATGCTTTGAGTTCAGTTCCTTATTTTGAGTTTCCACTGAGCACTCCAGAGTCTAAACTTGTCTAGAGAGAGAAGAAGAAGGCTTTATGTCACTCCTGTGATGGCTGCTGTAGTCAGTAGACAATCAAGTCTCAAAAAGCAGTAAAAGAACATCTCAGTCATTTGCCTTGAAAAGATTTTCATCTCAGAGTCCACAGAGGCCCATTGGGATTACATCTACTTTTGTCTGTGGTTGTCCACCCTTTGGGATGTAAAGAGGCTTTGGAAGAGATCCTCCCTCTGCTCCAACATATGCCTTCTACCACCTATCAGAAAGCTCTCAATTCCACCATGAGAGAGTTATCCCTTCGAGTCTCCAATACAATTCAATTCAACAAGCATTTATAAAGTGCCTACTATGTGGCAGGCACTGCACTAGGCACTGGAAGGCATTTTGGTCTTCAAGTATCTTTGGAGAGGGAGAATCCCTTGCTAGGGCCTGGTATAGTACAAAGAGCAGTAGGTAGGGAATAAAGTAACTTGGATTTTAATACCTTTCCTATTCCTAGAAGTACCTAGGTGCTGTAACAGATAGAGGTCAGGAAGACCTGAGTTCAAATTCTGCCTCAGACATGTCCTGTGTGACTCTGGGCAAATAATTTAACCTCAGTTTGCCTCTGTTTCCTCAACTGTAAAACGGAGGTGATAATAACAATATGAGGGTCAAATAAAATAATATTTGTAAAGTATCACAATACTTCGCACATAGTAGGTGCTTTATAGATGCTTGTTTCCTTCCTTCCTCCCTAGCCATATAATCTTAAGCAACGCACTTGAGTTTTCTTGACTTTAATCTCCTCAGCAGTAATATGGGGAGACACATCGTGGAGTAGAGGAGAGAAAGCTGGCCTTAGATTTTCTACCTCTGATATATATTGGCCGTGTGACCCCAGGCAGATCATTTGATCTTTCGATGGCTCAGCCAATGAAATCACAGATCGGGACCAAGACAAAAAGACAAAAGAAGGTGAGAGAGAGGGAAGTGTGTGTGTGTGTGTGTGTGTGTGTGTGTGTGTGTAAGAGAAAGAGAGAGTGAGAGAGAGCAAGAGAGAGCCAGAGAGAGCAAGAGAGAGAGAGAGAGGAAGGGAGAGAGAGGAGAGAGAGAAGTAGGGAGGGAGAGAGAAGAGAAAAAGAGAGAGGGAAGAAGGAAGGAAGGAAGGATAGATGGAAGGGAAGATGGAAGGAAGGATAGATGGAAGGAAAGATGGAAGGAAGGAAGGAAGGAAGGAAGAAAGAAAGAAGGAAGGAAGAAAGAAAGAAAGAAGGAAGGAAAGAAAGAAAGAAAGAAAGAAAGAAAGAAAGAAAGAAAGAAAGAAAGAAAGAAAGAAAGAAAAAGAAAGAAAGAAAGAAAGAAAGAAAAAAGGAGAGAAAATGAGTGAGAGTATGGGAGGAGGGAAAAAGAAAGAGAAGAAGGGAGAGAAGAAGGATCAGGAGAGAAATTAGATAATCTATGAGGTCTATTTTAACTTTAAGTCTATTATCTTGTAGAATCCTAGGATTTTACCTAGAAGGAGGATACCATTCAACTTCAGCCCCACCCCCAATTTTGTGGATGAGAATTTGGGAGTTAGAAGGGAGAAACCTCTCATCCAAGTCCACACAGCTCATTACTGGCAGAGGCAGAGCTAAACTTCTGCATTCCTAACTTCCAATCCCAGGGCACTTTCCATTACACAAAGATTAGTTTAACAGATCCTAAAACAGACCTGAAATAGCCCTTGTAGGAAGAAGATGGAAAAGGGAAGCAACCAATTCAATTCAATTCACCAATTGTGTAGTTAGACATTACACCATGTGCTGGAGATACAAAAAACAGAAATGAAAGAGATTGCCCTCAAGGACCTTATATTCTGCTGAGGGTAGGGGGAGAAAAACTCACACAGGTTTAAAAAAAGTAATTTCAGAAGGGAGAGAACACTTAATGATTAGTGGGAATTCAAAAAGGAGGTGGCCCTTGAGCTCAGGCTTGAAGAAAGCTAGGGCTTCTTTGAAGCCAAAGTGAGGAAGGAGTATATTTGTGGCGTGGGAGGCAGCCAGTGCAAGGCCAGTCAAATCAGCAGGTGTTTAAGTGTTTTCCAGGCACTGTGTTAAGTGCTGAGGCAAAGAAGGGCCAAACCAGTCCCTGCCCACAAAAAGCTCATCTTGTAATAGGGAGATATCATATAAACAACTAAGAATACACCACAGTAATATGCAAGATGTATATACATATGTGTGTGTGCACGTGTGAGTGTATACACACATATATATATATATACATACATATGCATGTGTATGTAGGTATATATGTATACACATGTATGTGTGTATGTATGAATGTATACACAGAGAGAAGGTACTAACATTGAGAGGGACTGACAAAAGGCATTTTACATGAGGTCAGATTAAAACTGAGACCTAAAGGAAGCCAGGGGAAGCCAAGAGGCAGAGATGAGGGAGATTGTTCCAGGCGTGAGGGAGAAATAGTAAAAAAGCCCATGGCTGAGGGAAAGTAGGGGAGAGGAGATATAATGTTGAGCTTAGAGAACAGCTGGTAGAATGGTTGGCTGGAATAAAGAGTGGTAGGATGAATAATAAGAAATGTTGAGAAACTTAGCTGTGAACCAGATTGTGGAGGGACTTACATGCCAGGTTGAGGAGTCTTTCATTTTATCTAAAAGGAAATAGGGAGCTCTTCAGGCTTTTTGGACTAAATGAGTGACATGGCCAGACCTCTCTTTCAGGAACATCAATATGGCAGCCATGTGGCAGGTGGCCTAATGACAAACATACTGAAGAGGGGAAGGAAAGGTAGGAAGGTACCAAAGTCGATTTCATGATTTTGTGTGGGGCTAAATACAGGTTGGAGTGAGTACCTCAGAGGTCTTCAGTCTGTCGCTAATCTTCCCCTGGCTTCAGGGAGGAGTGGAAGCTGTTGATGTGAAAGGGAAGTTGCTAAATTGGATTTTCTAGAAACTCTGGGAAGTCTAGCTTTCTACTACTAGCACTTTCCTAATCATAACCCAACATTCCTTGCCTAAATCGAGCATGGGGTCAAGGAGGTGACAGGAGTTCATAGTTTGGAAGGTTATGATAGTAATTAGCTAGCCCTGAAATTAGGGCAGATCTCAACATTCTCTGGCAAGTTTCCTACCTATCTATTTTACCCAGAACTCAAAAGAAG
>JAQQSZ010017585.1:0-10768 GCA_028646595.1 Phalanger gymnotis | reverse complement strand
ACAGAATAATATTGCTCTCAATGGCTATACGAAACAGCTCTGCTGTAGATGAATGGAATATGGACCAAATTTCAATTTGACACACTTTCCTTCTATGTCCCTAAAAGAATTATGTCACCACTTTAGGGTAAAAGACTCCATAACTTAATATTACCTCCTCTCGGTTGCTTCAAAAACAGGTACCCCTTTCTTCCCCATAGCCCCCAGTGACACTGTTAATGACAAGCAACTCTTCTTCAAGGATATGCCTATATTTCTTTCTTAAGAGCCTCTTTCAGAGAACTGCAACATCATTTTAATACAATTTAATCAGGAAGGGGACGATCTGAGTTGACTTCATTACACATCCACGCATTCAATCACACCAGCATCCCGGTTTCAAATACCATCTCCCACAAATGAATGGATGCTGTTATCTTTCTATATTGTAAAGACTGGGCTGCTGATTTCCACTCTCAGTCAGAGGAGGTTCAATAAATCACCCAGCACATTACAGCTTCGCGCCAAGTTAGCACCTTCATCAGGGAATGAAATTAGCAAAGCAAATCTGCGGCTAATTGTGAAAGATGCTAATTACCCACTCTTCACCCTGCTGAAATAAGGCATGAGTGATGCTTCACGCACAGCCATGAACACGCGGAGAGACGCAACACTTAAGTAAAGTCTGCAACTGCTTATGCAGAGAGAAACGGCGAACAGGCCGGGAGGGTAAAGACATGCAGTTGGAAAAGAAGGCATGATTTCTAGTACAGGTTTGCAAGTCTCAACTAAGGCTGTTGTGGTTTGGCTCCTGGGATTCATTACGGAACCTTTTACCTCTAGGTCACCGGTTCGAATCCGGAGCAAGATACATCATTACTGGAATAAGTTCTGGCTGGTTAAGAGCTGTTCACAGCTGTGAATTGAAAATAGCTGTGAAAGAAGTGACCTTAGACCAGGTCCTGCTGGACCCGGGTGTACATCACGGATTGGCACTAATTAGCTCCCCTGCTGGTAGTCTCAGCAGAGGCCAAGAAGCGATCAGACTGCAGGGAATGGATTCCGGGCTGGATTTTCCAAGGCAGCCCGTTCCTTCTGATCGGAGCTGAACAGGGCTAGTGGGAGTTAGGAAAGGGAAAGAGAGGGGTGGGGAGCGGGGTGCGGATGGAGAGGCTCTTGCTCTGACACTATCAATCCTGTAACTTTTCTTGGGATGGAAACGAACCTCTTCTCTCTGGAACCCGCAGTTTGTTACCTTTCACCAATACTAGATCCACATTGGGAAAGAAACATGTTACTTTCTTTTAATGCAGCATTGCATTGATTTTCAATGTAGCAGTGTCCTAAGCACTACCTTTCCCTAGACTACCTAGTGAATGAAATCTCCTTCCAGACTCTCTCATGGGCCCTCCCCTATCCCCGCTAAATTTGCTTATGAAAGACAATTATCGCCCTGCAGTCATTAAGATATTCCCTAGCTAACGGTTTGCACAATCCATTAAGGAAATTATCCATCTACAACCACAAAGGTAACCAGAGAAGGATGGAATGTTGTGGTTAATTTGTGCAATGATGCAAAAGTGATAAATTGCTAAATCCCCAAAGAAGCAATATGGAGATTTCCCATGAGAGGGAGCTTCCAATAATAATCTAAAACATCATACAAACACAACCCAAACAGCAACAGCAGCAGACCAACCTCTAGAATTCTTCTTTATCTAGACAAAGCAGAAATTCAGCAGGAAATTTAAATTAAAATAATCTTATAGGGAATCTAAATAGACTGCTTAAAAGATATAATTAGGAAAAAAAGCTTTTCTTCTTCCAACCCCACACCTCCCTCCATCATAAAGAGATCACATAGATGCAAATGTAAAGATATTTTATTTTTTTCACTGGATTATGTACAGGGGCTTAAGAATTTCTATCTAAAGTTATATTTACATCAAAGGGCTCTACAATTTCGTGGATTTCACGGTAAACTGCAGGTTTCAAAATCTTCCTCCAGGAGAGAATGAAAACTTTTATAGAGTTGAAGATGACTTAATGTATGAGGTAATTTTGTTCATAATTTTGTTCAGATAGAAAATGAATATGTCTATTAAGGAAAATCAGTCTTAACACTAATGCTTTCCTGTAACAACCGTCAGAGAGAGACAGTGACAGAAGACAGAGAGAGAGAGAGAGAGAGAGAGAGAGAGAGAGAGAGACAGAGACAGAGAGATGGAGACAGAGAGAGAGAGACAGAAACAGAGACAGAGACAGAGAGAGAGAGAGAGAAGGAGACAGATTCTAAGAGGGCAAAAGAGGCTGAGGCAGACAAGAAGAAAAAAGGAAGACAGGATGAGAAAAAAGAAGAAAAAAGAAAGAAGAGAAAGAAAAAAGATGAGAGAAAGAAAGAAGGAAGAAAAAGAAGAAAGGGAAAGAAGAGGAAGGGAGAGAAAGGAATAATTCGTTTTATGTAAAGAAGTTGTTTCCTACAATTTCCACCTCAACAATAATTAAAGAAACCATACTTTACTAAACAATTTTAAGGCATTTTTAAAATGTATAGACTATTATAATTTGAAAACAAATTGGGGTTAAATATTTAGCAGCAATAAATAATGGTTACTCACAAATAATTAAATTAAAAATATTTCATGCCCTTATGTTCAAAGGTTGGAGTGATGGTCTCTAGTAATAGTAAATGCATAAGAATTTTTTCTACTGTCCACTCCAGGCATATGTCCAGTTAACTCCAAGAATTATTCTGCTACTGTAGTAGATTATGTGAAATTCTCTCTTCTTGTTGAGATTTCTATGCATTACATGTGGGTGGGATAATGGGGTAGGATGAGTAAGGAGGGAGCACTATGTATAGTCCTTGTCTTTGCCCTCTCCATCTCTTCCACAGGGAAACACATGGTCTGAGAAATACAAAGTTATGACTTCTGAGTATGGGAAGGAGATAGTCTCCTAACAACATAACCTTGCAACAGTCCCCCTTTGCCTGGAGGAGAAATCAGCCTCATTAAGCTCAATTCTCTCATTATTCAAGAGGTGCCTGACAAGTAAGAGGTTGAATGGAGCAAGGACCTCCCATATTAGGAGTGTGTAGCTTTACACACTTTTGCCCAGTGAAATTCCAGAGAATTCAGCGCCTTTTGAAAGTAAGCCTCTAGATAACTGTTAATGATCATTCCTCTAATTCACATGCCATAGTCAAGTATACTTCCTAAGTAACACCAGTTCTATCTTCAAAGTTCATGCAGCACAAACGTACTCTCTAAAACTATTTTAATATTTGCCACTTTTATGGTGTTAAAGTCTCTTAATTTCATTTATAATCAATGAATGTGTTGACTGATATTGTTTGCTACTTGAATGCTTCCATTCACTCAATAAACCTAGAGGAAGAAGTCTAAAGCAAAACCCAAAGATTTCCAAGGTATGAAAAGAGTAATTGTTTTAGCTGAGATCAACTTTGCACAGCACCTTCTGGCTTAGCCAAGGGCCAATCTTCCTTCTGGCTGCCCTCCTGGCAGTAACATGAGTTTCAGATAATGTGCAGGCTGTACATAGTCCAAATCCTGGATATATGAATCTTCTCCTAGAACAATTATATATTGGTCCAACAAGTTAAAAAAAATCTGTATATATTTGGATCAGGAATTTTGCTCTCATGCTGAAATGAAACTGGGTCCTCTAGTACCAACAGATCATCTTTGACCCAAGATATCTTTTTAGTAACTAAGTTATTTATACTCAGTCAACTCTCATGTAGCTCATTTGTATCCATCTAATTATCTTTCTGATTGTTGAAATACATACAAATATGGCTAGAAAAAAACTGGAAATGAAATTCATGCTCACTGATTTGAAGATGACTGAATATTTGTGGTCTATGAAGGTATCAGCACCATAGTGTAGAAAATATAAATATGAGTAAGTCAGAGAAATATAGGAAGACTTGCATCAATTGATTCAAAATGTGGAAAGCAGAGCCAGGGAAGCAATATACAGAATGGCTCCATTAATATAAACCAAAAGAACAATGAAACAAGTTTAATTACTGTTGTAGAGGAGATGTGAAAGAATGTAATTCGTTACATTAGTTTGTAGAGTTGGAGAATTTGATGCCAACTATTTCCTCCCCCTTCAGAAGCAATATCAGTGTCCATTGCTTTTACTTTAATATTTTTCTATATTATAAGGGAAGACATCCTAGTTTGGAGTTGCAGTGGAAAAAGAATATATCAAATGACTGATACCGACAAAAAAGAGATATCAATAAAACATCTTTAAAAATAAATATAAACGCATTAAATTAATAACGGAATTAAAGACATTATTTTATATGGATAGAATGAATCATAGATTTATTTATTAATTTTGCAAATGTGTACTGATTGCCTTTCCTATGTTCTGTTAAAATAAATGGAAGATGCAAGAAGAACATGGTCGTACCCCTCCAGGAACTTAGAATCATGTTAGAGTCAAATAAACATGTTCACAAATAACTGGATTCTATAAATCAATCAACAAGACATGATAAAAAGTGTCTATACTTACCGGATGCTGTGCTAAATATCGGAGATAAAAGACAAACATAAAAAATTCTTTTTCTCAGAGTTCACATAATAAAGCAAGTAGAAACATAATATATCTATGCAAAATATGGTAGATATTAAATTTATATCAAATGATTTTATATTTGATCATAATCACAAGCAACTAGATTTTGTTGTGTTATTGGGGGCAGAAGGATGTATGGTGGTAGCATAAGCAAGCTTAAACTTTAGGAAAATCACTGGTAGCTGAGTGGAGTGTGAATTAGAAGAGGGAGTGGGTTAGACAGAAGACTATTGCAGCCATCCAGAGAAAAAATAATGAGGCTCTTAACTGGAGTGGTTGCTAGTGGAGAGAAGGGGCTACAGGAGGCATATTGGGAAATAGAAACAAGAATCAATAACAGATTGGGTATATGGGTTGAGTGTCTATGAGAAACTCAAGATGACACCAAGGTTGTTGGTTTGGATTGCTGGAAGGAGAGTGGTTATCTTTATAATAATAGGAAAGTTGGGAAGACAAGAGGGTTGGGGTGGAACAAGAAAATAATGACTTTTGTTTTGGACATATTGATGTCTGTGTGACATCCAACTTGACATACCAAAAAGGTAATTGCTGATTTGTGACATGGCATCATAGTGTCATTATATTCTGAAACAGTGATCAGCCAGAGAAATGAAGAACAGAAAAAGAATTGGTCAAGGGCATCGTCATGGAGCAGCACCTTAAACCTGAAGGAAAAAGAATGGCATTCCTATTGAGACAAGTTCCATTTCACCAGAAGTGACTCAGGGCACAGAAAAATATTGGTGAAAAGTAAATTCCCCAGCAAGGAGGAAGCTGAGACAACTTTAAGGTCTAGCCTCCAAGGAAACTACCATGAAAAAGAAAGGAGTGAGAAAGTGAGTGATAGGAGGAAAATGATAAGGGGAAAAGGTCAACATTTATGAAACATCTCAGAAGAAAGAAAACTAAGACAGTTTGACCATAAATAGGTAAAACATCAGGGAAGGTATTTGTAACAGAAAGAAATATGGCCGAGAGGCTATCAAAAAGAGACTAGGGGTGTATGAATATATATTACGAGAAAAATGAAAATTAATCAATACCTGATGAAGCACAAGATCACTTTTATTTCTACAACAAGATATTTCCAAATACTTCAGGAAAGAAATAAAAATTATGAAGAAAGAATTTATGGCCCACATAGAAGAAATAATTTTCAGAAGGGAAAAACTTGAATCCATGATGGCATTTTTCACCAAAGAAACAAAAGAGGAGAAAAACTGATTAAGCATGCAAATATGCGGAAGTAAATTACAATGTGGAAAAACAGTAAAAAAGTAATAATATTTTAAAGAAACATGATTTTCATACAAGGAAAAACTATTAATCTTCAAGACAGGATGTATAAAGACAATTTTAAAGAGATTGCTGCTTTTAAGGATAACAAATCCGTTTTTTGAAGAATAGGGAAAATTAAAAAAAACCCTGAAAACCATAATTTAAGGAATAATAAAAGACAACTGCCTAGATCTTCTAGAGACAGAGAGCATGGAACTAAAAGAGGGGGAGGGATCCATATATTTCATGTAGGAGAAAATTTAAAAATGAAGCAAAAAATCTATTTTGCAAATTCCAAGACTCAAAATGGTTAAATTTAACATTTTCAAAAACAGCAACATTTTAAAGTAAATCAGGAAGAGACTTTTAAATATGAAGAAAGGAAATTGGATTAGCACGAGTCTATTCTAGACTCACCAGAAGAATTAGGAAAGAATATCATATAGTTTAGTCAGAAGGTCAAAGAATTTGAAGACGTTACCCAAGGTGAAATAACCTGCAAACCTGAGCCTAATTATCAATACAAGAAATATGAACATTCAATAAAAAATAAATTTGAAATATTCTTACCAAAATCATAGAAGAATAGATGTTTCATTTGCAAAAAAAAACCCAAATAAATAAAGAAAAAATCAAACACCTAGGTTACAGCAGTATGGGAAAGGTAAACGAATAAAGTAACCAAGGCAGGTGCAGAAAGTGAAATAAATTATCCTTGTGAGGGAACAGTGGATAAAAGCTCAATATTGAATGATACATTTATGGAGGAAAAAAGAAACAACAAAAAAACAGAATAGGATAACAGGGAAACAGGAGATTTCTTTCTAAAAGTAAACAAGGAGACTAGGGTATATGTAGAATATAAATGGAACAACTGATAGTTGAGAAACAGGCTTGGGGAACTAAGAACTAAACTGATTAAAGCTGAATCAATGTTTTTTGGGGAGGAGAACTAAACTGCAGAATGGTAAGGCATATAAAAGTGATGGGACTTCAATAAAACATAGAGGAATTTCTGATATACTAGAATTGAGCTAGTAATAAAAAATGAAGAGAAAGATTCCTGGAGTTTCTCAGAAGAGAGCATCTGAGGAAGGGATTGAGAAAGGAGGAAAGGCAAAAATCTCAATTCCTTGTTCGGAAGATACTATTGTAGAATGGTTATGTGGGGGCAAAGAAATAATAATAGGGAAGAGTATAATAAGTATATTTTGTAGTATGATTCTTAAACAGACCACTATCTTTAAGCAAGTAATATGCTTCCATATGCATCGTGCCTCAGGAGAAGGAAAATAAAAGATACTAAGGAAAAATGCATCCAGAGGGGAGAAGGTCATAAATCTGGAGAAATTTTATGGCAAATTGGGGAAAATAACCATGGGTAAATCAAGGGCTATTAAAGGAGCAAAATGCACCATCAGTGATCAAGGCAAAATTTCTAGCATGGGACAATACTTCTGTCCTCTCTATCTCCTGCAGAAATTTGTACTTCTTAGAGTGAGGTGCCACAGACAAAAATGTGGGGAGGGAAAAATGCATAAGGTAACAATTATGAAACTATTTAGAATGATAGAATATTCAAAGTAAGTATCATAGAAGTTTTAACTACATGGTGAATATGGAGATTGAAGGAAGAATAAATAAGTATAAGGGCCATGAACCAATCCCAGAAAAGGTCTAAAATATTAAGGGAAAATAAAAAATGAAGAGAATAAGGAAAAAAATTTCTCCTCATAAAAAAGCCATGCAGCATGAAATAAACACTAAGAAAAATAAACGGTTAAGAGAGGTGGGGAAGGAAGATTTTCCTTGACTACTTAGTTGAAAAGAATAATGAGGGGAAGAATTAGATAACTAGACAAAAGGAAAATAGAAAACTAATTAAAAATAAAACAAAACTCAAAAATTAGAGAGAGTGGAGAGAAAGAGAGAAGAAGAAGAAGAAGAAGGAAGAGGAGGAGGATGAAGAAGAGGAGGGGGAGGAGAAAGAAGAGGAGAAGAAGGAGTAGAAGGAAGAGAAGGGGGAGGGGGGAAAGGAAGAGGAAGGGGAGGGATGGAGAGAGAGCAGAGACGCCTGAAGGTGAGAGGAAGAGAGACTATGAGAATAAAGTTACCTTAAAGGAAGATTAACTGAAGAAATAAAGTATTGACTGTGCAGAGGATACCCCCCAAAACCTAATTCAGAAATAGTAACAAATCAATATTGACCCTGAACTTATATGCAGAAAATGATTTAGCATTTAAATTCACAAAAATGAATTATGAAGAGAAATAGATAGTGATACAATAATAATGAGAGACTTTGATATCCTTCTCTAATTTTCAGAAAAAATTAACGGCAAGGTAAACAAAAGGGAAAAACTGGAGCAAAGACTTATGGATTCTTCTAAATGAGACTGCTAAAGAATATATACATCTAAAGAATAACAACAATATATATAATGAATATATATAAACTAAAGAAAATATGTTTAAAATAATTATATGAAAGAAAATTATGATTATGCATATGTATAAATGATAAGTATGAATGCATATGTACATGCATGAATATGTATCTACATATGAGTATGTATATTGTGTGTATATATACCACATAAAAGTTTTTTTATTTAAAAAAATTTATTTATTTATATTTAGCATTTTTTTAAAAAATTGAGTTCTATAGTCTCTCCCTCCCTCACACTCCTCCCCCACAAATTGAGAAGGCAAGAAATTTGTTATCAATTGTATATAAACAATCATACAAAACATTTAAATATTAATCATGTAGAAAAAACAAAAAATGAAATATATATATATATATATATATATATATATATATACATTTCCAATATGCGCTCAGACTCCATCAATTCTTTCTCTGGAAATGCATAGAATTTTTTTTTTATCAAAAGTCCTTCAGAATTGTCTTAGGTCACTGTGTTTATCAAAACAGCTAAGTCATTCACAGCTGATCATCATAAAATATTGCTGTTGCTATGTACAATGTTCCCCTGGTTCTTCTCACTTTACTTCACATCAGTTCATGTAAGATATCTCAGGTTTCTCTAAAAGCACCCTGCTTATAATTTCTTATAACACAACAGTATTTCATCACAATCCTATACCATAACTTGTTCAGCTCTTCCCCAGTTAGTGGTTATGCCTTTAATTTCCAATTCTGTGCCACCACACAAAAGGAGCTATTGTAGATATTTTTGTATATATAGGTCCTTTCCTTTTTCCTTTGATCTTTTATTTTGTCAAAAGGCAAGCACAGTTTTATAGCTCTCTGGGCTTATCCAAATCAGTTCACAACTCCATCAATAGTGCAAGAGTCCCAATTTTTCCACATCCCCTCCAAAATTTGTCATTTTCCTTTTCTATCAGATTAACTAATATGATAGGTGTGGGGTGGTACCTCAGAGTTGTTTTATTTTTTTAATCAATGCTGATTTTGAACATTTTTTTCATATGAGTATAGATAGCTTTGATTTTTCTTAAAACTACCAAGTTCACATATTGTTGCCATTTATCAATTGGGGAATGATGTGTGTGTGTGTGTGTGTGTGTGTGTGTGTGTGTGTGTGTAAATGAAGATTTTTTCAGAGAAATTTATAGTATTTTTTTTCTAGTTTCCTGCTTTCTTTCTAATCTTCATTGCATTGGTTTGGTTTGTGGAAAATATTTTTAAAAAATTCATATAATCAAAATTATCCATTTTACTTCTTGTGATCCACTCTACTTCTTGTTCGGTCATAAATTCTTCCCTTATTGATAGACCTGACTGGTAAAATCATCCATACTCCTTAATTTGCTTATTACATAAGCCTTTATGTCTAAATCATATACCCATTTTGACTTTATCTTGGTATATGGTGTGAGATGTTGGTCTATACCTGGTTTCTGCCAAACTCCTTACAGTTTCTCCAGCATTTTTTGCCAAATAGTGAGTTATTATCCCAAAAGCTTTGGATCTTTGGGTTTATCAAAGACTAGATTATTATAGTTAATTAATCTTTTGTATTGTATACCTAATCCATTGCACTGATCCACTGCTGTTTTTAGTCAGTACCAGATTATTTTAATAATTACCACTTTGCAATAAATGTTGAGATCTGGTATGCTTAGACCACCTTCCTTCACATTTTTTAATTGATTCCCTTGATGTCCTTGATACATGGAACTTTAAACAAAAACAAATTAACTATGCATTAGGGCACGGAGACTTTGCAAATAAATGTAAAAAAAGTCTTGCATCTTCAACTGCCTTCTGGAAATCTTAACCTGGATATCCCATAGACATGCTATTCTCAGCATGTCCAAAACTTACCTCAATATCTGTCCCTCAAAATAATTACATCTTCCTAAATTCTTTACTTGTGCTGAAAGTACAATTCTCCCACTTACCCAGACCTGAAACCTATATCTCATCAATGACTCCTCATTTTCATTCATGTCCATCACCCAATACATTGCTAAGGACTGTTGGTTCTACTATTCAACAACACTAGCATATGCTTCTGTCTTCTAACACTGACACCACCCTGGTGTGTGTCTTCACATTCTCTTGCCTGAACTATTTCAATAGATCACTGGTAGGTATCTCTGCCACAAGTCTCTCTCACTCATGACCAGATACATGCTGCTGCTGCTAAAATAATTTTCCTGTGTCAACCCTGCCCCTCCACTCAACCTTTTTTTCCAGGCTCGATACCCTATCTTAAACTTTGATCATTTTTGCTCACTTTCTTCCATGCCTGAGATTCTCACCCTCCTCATCTTCACCTCTTGGCTTTTCTCAATTTTTCTAGCTTCAGGTAAAATCTCAGCTTCTACAGAAAGTCCTTCCCAATCTTTTTTTTAATGCTAGTGCTTTCCTCCAGTGATTATTTTCAATTTTTCTGGTACG